>JANIJG010011369.1:0-53575 GCA_024611175.1 Megaceryle torquata
GGCGGGGGGGGGAGCTGCTGGGGTGGGATGGGTGTGTGAAAACTAAAGCAGAGCTCAAAAATTATTCTATGCTATGCTAATTAATGCCAAGGAGTAGGCAATTGTCCTCTGATAGAAACACCCTCTCTGTGACACAGCAAGCACCAAGGTGGGACTAACACGCCCAGCCCACTTGTGCACTTTTCCTCTAGGCACCACCCTGTCCATCTGTCCAGCGTGACCAGGGAGGGGAAAATGGAGGCATGCAGTAGAAATGTCCCTTGGGCAAGAGTGATAATTGTAGGGGCCAAAATGCCAGCTTAGTCCCATAACGCCTCTCGATGTTTTATTGCTCCCTCTGGCAGCCAGGAGACCAGAACTTTGGCCTTGACTCCCTCCTGTGCACTGGGACCTCCTTTCTCCTTGTGTTTCAATGAAATGTAATCGCTTTATGACTTCCTGCCAGAGATAAAAAAATTGTTAAGAAAAAGCCCGGCGGCTTTGTGGCTGCACCGCAGCATTGGTGCTTCCTCTCCCTCTGGCCGGCTCTGCTGGACTTGTCCTTGGCCTACAGGGACAGGTGACCGAGGGACCACCGAGCTGCTGGGTGGCCAACACACAGAGCACCATCCTTGGGCACGCAGGGAGCCACAGCTGCCGCCCAGCTGGGGCTGCTCAAGGGAGTACGGCTCTGGGAGGGAAAGGGGAAAAAAAAAAAGTGAAGGGAAAAAAAAAAAGGGAAAAGATGGCAAGGTCCAAGGCCCTCTGTGTAATGACTGATTCACTTGCTCGGCAAATATAGCTGGGGCTGGACGGGAGGTGGCTGTGTGGGCAGGCTGAGTCACCCCGCGGCTGCCGCCCGGCCGCCCCAGCCCTGAGCCAGATGGAGGAACCAGGTTTCCTTTAAACAAAGAGAAGTGAAACCTGCTTTGATAAATGCCTGGATGGGAGCAACGTGCAAGAGCTGGGACGGGTCCATCAGTCAGCGCCGAGCCAGCAGCCTCCACCCTTTGAAGGTTGGTGCTGAGATCTCGCTCCAGGCTCCCCACTAGCCCCCCACAAACACAAACCTCTTCCCCACCTTCCCGTTCCCTTTGTCTCGAGGTCCCAGCTGCTCAACAAAAGCTCATCAGCCTCAGTGTCCCCAGCAATCACTGATCACAGTGTGGCTTTGCAGCAGGGGACTTTTTTGCAGTGCCCCAAGACCTGTTGGTCCCCCAGAGAAATTCAGTCCTGCTTCCACAGCGATGTCTGCATCCCCATCCCAGTCCCCAGCTTTCTCATGACGTTAAGGCCGTTTTTCCCCCTTCTCCCTTCAGCGCTGTCAGAGGAGAAGTCACTTGTGATTCAAGATGACTTGCAGCAACTGCTTGCAGGGAATGAAAATAAAAGCACCCTCCTGCATTTCTGGCTGGAGAGCAGGGTGATGTGTGTCAGCAGCCTCTCTTCCCTTGAGGCAGCCCCCTCCTCATCCTCATCCTCATCTTCATGCATGGCCAGCAGCTGTGGCCAGGTGCCGGTGCAGCCAATGGTAGGCAATGGATTCCCAAGCTCCTGTGTTGTCACCTTGTGCACAGTGCTGGTCTCTGCATACACCACACGTGTGAACAGGAATAAACAGCCTCTGGCAAATGACATGGCTGTAAGAAACCTGGGGGGAACTAGAAAATCTCCCCCTCCTCACCCATCAAGGTGGCAACGCAGGGCAGTGACACACTGAGCACACGCTGTGCCCATGAAGGGGTTTCTCCTCCGTGACAATACAGCCCCTAGCAACTCCTGCATGGCTGTGGTGCTCCCACACATCCCACCCCAACCTGGGGACCTCCCTTCCCTCCTTCCACAGGGAAACATCCAAAGTCCCCAGCACTACACAGCCAGGAGGCATGTCCAGGTGTCCCTGTCCCCAAACTGGGAGCATGTGGGGATGAGCTACCCCACGGTACTGGGACATATGGAGTTGCCTTTTGGGTGTTGGGAAATGTGCGATAACTTTGGCCACTGGTAACCTGCTGATGGCAGAATAAATAAGAGGAGATTTTTAGTTTTAATTAATAATCATGCCATTGTTGTTCAGTTCTGAGCAGGGGTAAAGCAAACTGTCCCACGGCACTACCGCTGGAGCCTCGCTTTACACGGTGGGAGGAGCAGCAGAAGCAGTGAGTGGAGGCACCTCAGGGCAATAAGCAATTGACTGGCCACGGCTAAAGGGGATTTCTGGGTGCGGGTGTGGTTGTGCTTCTCCTGCCCCTGGCCAACATCGAGGAGCTTTCCCATGGAAACCAGCCTTTGACAAGCAAGTGAAGAAGGAGCAGCCATTGAGTCACCAAAGATAAAGGTCAAGTTCCTCTTATCAGCCACGGGAGAGGCCGGGCTGTGGGCTTGGCACGCTGCAAAAAAGTGTTCTCAGAGGGCAGCTGGAGCCAACAATCCCAAGTCTGGGGAGACCTCCACCCAGGGTACCAGCCCAGAAGGTGTCTGGTGTGACTGCCCAGTTTTCTTCTTCCATGGGCCACTTCCCAGCAGTATCTGCTGCTAATGATGGTTTTTAGTGGTGCTGTGAGCTGCACAGTGCTGGGTGGGTGGTTAAATAAGCCGCGGGTGGTGAAGCACCCACACAACTCCCTGCAGGGTGCTCAGCTGTTGTCAGACATTGCTGGCCACATATAAGTCCCATCCAGAAGGGAAGGGACTGAGTGATCCTGGCAGCATCTGGGCAAACAGACACCATGGCATCTCTCCATGGACGGAGGAGGAGAAGGAAGAAAGGAGATGGACTCACTGAAATCAAATATTTCTCCTCCTGCTCTCACATAGCTTCACACTTCAGGGTCTCCCAAGAAAAGCTAAGGATGGAAAGGTGGCTGTGCGAGCCCAAAGAGGCTTTTAAAGAGACCTTGGCAATGACACCAGGCTGTCAGTGTCTGCATTGGAGACTCCAGCCTCATTTGCTGCTATTTTGGCCAATTGCATGATTTGCTATTTCTGTTCATTGGTTTCTTTTTGTCAAAGCACACACACCTATGGGTGTGCGTCTCCCTCCTGGAGCTGCCCTACCCATGGCCCCACCAGCAACTCACAGCCCACCACAGCTTTTGCTGCAGACCTGGATCCCACCCTTCTGGCCAAGGGTTTCCAATTATGGGAAACATGTCCGGCTCTCTGACTTTGACGCCTGCTTCCGTAAGGCTGGAAGAATGACTTAGTCATCCTGGCTGCCTGCCAAGGGATTTAACTCATTTTGCCCCATTTGGAAGTTATTTCCCAGTTCTGAAGGCCAGCCAGCGGGACTCAGTACTTCAAATATCCAATAGTCAATAAAGAGATTGAGGAAACAAGGAATTTAAAGTGGTTTTATCCCCGTGGTAGCACCCCGTCTGGTTACCATGCCTCCAGAAAAGCTCAGATAAACCCATCCCAGGGCGGTAAATGCCAGTCAGTGCTACCTGTCTCTGCTCACAGAAGGGACACCGGTAATTTGGGGTTAATAGCTAAGCTTTTATGATGTTTGGCCCAGCAAGCACCCAGTGATTGCACTGCAGTAAGGGGCTTGCCATGTTTTAAGCTATTACACAGCATTAAGAGAGTTCCTGTGTTTTCAGCTCAAGGAAAATAACTTTTCCCTCACAGCCATGCCAGGCGCCAGGCTGGAGCCCACTGAGCTGACGGAGGGCACACAAAGGGGACAGTGTAAGCATGAGGCTCCCGAGGGACGATTGTGAAGAGGGGACGAAGCTGCCCTCAGTAAAGCAGCAGGATGCCCTCAGATGGGTGATATATCTCTGCCCTCTCCGACCTCCCATGTGTGTCATGGCTGCTCCCCATCAGCTCATCGCACAGGGACTTTAACCTGGACACTGTCTGCCCTGGCACCAGTGAAGTTTATTTTTGGCTTGTCCCTGGGGAAGCAGAGGCTGGTCAAGGTTATGTGCCAAGCGCCCTCATTTCCTCTCTTTAACTGCCTCCCTGCTTTATCACAAACTTTCTCGCTTCATCTTTTTTTTCCGCTCATAAAGGCTGCGGTCACTGGTTCCTCCAGCAGCACCAGCACAGTCTGCCCCTGGGCCACCAGGCCACCAAGCTGCTGAGCCACCAGGCTCGTGCCCATCTCCAAAAGGGCCAGCTTTTGCTCTCTGCACAAACCACAGAGATTTCTGCAAACCCATTTCTCCCTGACACTGAAATGTGGTTTCTTTAACAGAGCAGAAAAAATCAAATCCTCAGCTTTTTATGACTTAGGATTTGCCTTTCCCCCATCGTGTCCAGCCGAGCGGCAGGAGACCGCTGGAGGATGATAACGGCATCACTGATGCTCACTCCTTGTCCCAGCCCTCAGCCTAGCGGGACAGCTGGGCTTGGCCCCAGGATCAAGGGCTGGGACATGCCCTGAGCTACTTATTGCAAATATTTGCCGAGGTGGGGCTGGGTGTTTGAACATGAGACAGGCTGAGTAACCAACAGGAAAAAAGAAAGTTTGGCTTTTATGTGTTACCCCATCAGCAAAGCCCCAAGCGGGCTGCTGCTATTCCCCAGTGTATGATCCGGAAGGCAGAGGACAGGTACAAACTGGGTGGCACCTGAAGTTTATACACAGCAAATTCTGTGGCTCAGGGCTGCTGAACTCACCCCCTACCCTTTTATTTGGTGGAATAAATCAGCAACGGGTTTGATTTGGGAAAGTCAGTCAGAACTGGAAAAATACACATTGCTGATCCCCCTTCTCCTTTTTATCCCATAGGTTTAGGATTTTTTTTCCTCTCCCACCATTTTTGGATTGCACTGAAGGACCTGAAGCTGATGCATGAAGAGTATTTGAGGTGTTTTTAATCTACCATATCAGATACCCATTTTCTTCCAGCCTTCTCAGGCCCTGCCAGCAAAGCAACGTCACCCTCAGCTCCCGCTGGCTGCAGTGGTGAAGAGCTGGTGTCTTGGGTTTGGTCTGGGTTAATTAGCAGCAGCTGCTGGCCCAATCAGCTGGGAGGGGGCTGCAGCTGGGAGGGGCCACAGCCGGGATAAACAACCGAGCCAGCCAATGGGGTCTCTGATACCGCCCTGAGTCATCCCCTATATAAGGGGAGGGCTGGGCAGGGGGTGCCTGTTTTTAAATTTGCTTCAGTGTGTGGCTTCAGTGTGGCTGGAGCAAGGAAAGTTGTTGTCTTGGACACAGGTAGAGTTTTCCTGGCTTCTATCACTTGCTTTATCTATCATTTCATCAGTGCTATCATTAGTGCTGTTGTTTTCTTCTCTCTTTATGGTGTTTTATTAAACTCTTCTTTTCTTACCCCCTGTGGTCTCACCTTTTTTCTTGCTCATGATTCTCCTTCCCATCCTACAGGCTGTGATGGGAATGGTGGGGGGAGCAGTGGGTGAGTGTCTGTGTGGTGTTTAGCTGCCAGCAGAGGCTGAACCACAACAGCTGGCCACAGGTGTGAGTTTAGGAGAGGAGCAACAGGGTAATGGTAGCAGCTAATGGTCAGAGCAGAGGGAACACTGAAAAGGAGGCAAAAAGCTTCTTTACACCTGCCATAATATTGTATCCTGACTTCAGAAAGAAAGCTTGATAGCCAAAGCATGATGTGAAATATGACATCAGTACTAACACCTGTCTTGCTGTGCATGTTGTCTGCCCAGGAGGGAAAGGATGCTCTTCCCCCTCCAGCTCCTCCCCACAGCCAGGCCCTAGCCACTGCTGGGAATGATGCACTGAAGGTTTGGTTTGGGATGACTCTCTAGGCTGCCTGGAGACAGGAAACATCCTAAATCTGGACAGTACTATGACATAATCTTCCCCTGTAACTATCTCAAGTTTGCTGATGTTGTGGTTAGGTGGTCCTGCAACACCTTTCAGTGTTTACTCTTCGAGTTTACACATTGTTAGTTCAAAAAGGAAAGGCAGAAAGCAGGGCCAGCAGGGCTGAGTGGGAAACTTACTTGTCCACAGTCAGGACAGCCCAGCTGGGACACACGCCATGCTCACATCAAGCAGAGCAGTGATGTGCTTGGATGTGATGCAGGACAGCCTGCTTGTATGTGCTTGCCAGCGCTGGACCTGCCCGACTCTCCACACAGATAAAAATGGGGGATAAGCTGGTTAAAAGCCACTGTACTGATCTCTGCAGATTTTGAAAGGGCTGGTTATCTGGAGCAGTGCCTTTCAGTTCAGCAGGTTACTTACTACAAAGCCTGACCCTTCATAATCTCTAGTAAATGTTAGGGCTGCAGCAGATAAGGGTAATAAAAGACTGGCTAGTAGCAGACTGGCAGTGTCAGGCTGAATGGCAGGAGCAGTTATCACCAGAGACTTCATATGCAATGAGCACATCTGCACCAGTCAGGGGTGAGGGCTCAGACATTTATTACCACTGCTGCAACAAAGATATCCTAAATATTTATCCCAACAGATTTGGGTTGGGAAATTGAATGCTTTGGAGGGGGGATGTCCCTTCATTGTGAGCCGTAAGCCTAAACTGTTTCCTGTGCTTCTTAGTCATGAAAAAATATTGATTGTATTCAAGGGGGGTAGCCACATAGTTCAGGGCAGTGATTGGCAAGCTGCTGGTCTTCCCATGGTGTCAGCAGAAGCCTTTACTGAAGGGGAAATACTGAGTCACCACAGGTCCCCATGGCAGCTTTGGGATGGGGCTCTCTCCTCCTTGCTGACAAAGTCTCAAGGTAGTCATGGATCCCTCTGTGATGCTCAGCAAACTTCACAAAGACAATTGTGAGATCGGGCTATATCTAGGTATGCCAGCAACCTGTTGGGTGAGCATCCTCCTTGCCCATGTGAGGATGCACCCAGGTGCCTCCAACATGGGAGCCAAGCTGTGCCCAGCTGCACCTGTACCTTGCAGCAACTTTCCAGCCATTGTAATTCTGCCCTGTGGGCATGAAATTGGGCTGAAAGGCTCAAAGATACGTGTATTAGGTGGGGGACCAGAGGTGGGAACTGCATAATCAACAGCTCAAAAGACCAGATAACACAAGCATCTTTTTTTTTTGTGGTAACCCAACCAGACACCTACACGATGTCCAAGCGTGGGGAACATACCACACACGTGGTCATGATCAGGCTGCTGGGAAGAGACAAAACTGACACCTCCATCTTCCCACCCACCCACTGTTTTTATTCTCAGTATTAAGCTTGTGAGCCTGAAGTTCTTGTAAGCGGGTCTGAGTTGGCCCATATCCACCCTTATTTGGCTGTCTCCTTCAGAGCACGATCAATGACTGGTTTACTGGAAATGACATCTTTTTTCCCCATCCCCTCATGCCTGCTCCATGACTGCAGCAGTTTACAGCATGTAATGGTAACACACTGAGTCAGTGGGACGAGACATTTCAAGCTGCTTAGGAAAAAGGGAGTCTTAGTCAGATAAATATTAGTAAATTGAGCAAGTGGGGCTACGTGATATTGCTGATTAATGCCTGGCTTGCGTATGATAAGAAAAAGATTCTCACAGATTGAGCAAAGATACTTCCGCTGCTTACCCTTGTTTAAATTAACCCAAAAGCTCCAGCCTTGCTGTGTTTCATTTGTTGTAATTGTTAACCAACCAACCTTGGTGGCTTTCACCTTCCTGGTCCTAAGTGAGCTGTCCCAAAGAGAAGGGACACCTGCACCTGGCCATCTTAGAGTGAAGTACCCGAGCTCCCCTCTGTGCTCATGGAAAGACCTGAACACCCCCAAAGTCAGACTGAGCCCCCACCCAGGGTGTGTTCGTGTTGGGCAGCTGCCCCTGATGGGCTCCACATCCCTCCAGGAGGTTCTGCCTCAGGAGGGAGTATCATTTACCACCTGACCAGTGAGGTTTGAGGATGAAAATGGGGAAAAAAAAAAGTGAAGAATATGAAAAGAGCACTGCTCCTCACAACCTTTCTGCAGTACCAGCCCACACCCTTCACTTATGGCTATTTAGGGGTTTTTGAATACAAGTTTCCTAGGAGACCCAGTGGTCACTAGGCTGAGCTCCAGCTGTATGTGCCTGTGGATATAGATATACCCTCATATAAACTTGGAGGGCAACAATTTACAAAGCAAGAGTGTGTTTCTCAATTAGTAATTGACTTCAGCTAGCAGGTTTCAATGTCAATCCTGTAAACCAGCTTTTTTCCCTACAGATGTCATATTTAAATTACTGTAATAAATATAGTTATACAGACTTGAGATTCCACTTTGCTACTGAGGTGCTAGTGTAACGTCAGTGAAATTAGGGATCTTTTTCTTGGACAGACCCCTTGGAGAGGAAATGTACATCTCTGATACTACAGAGTGACAATGGAAATAAAAACATGATGAAAGCAGGAACACCAGCACCCTATGATGGCTGATGGCTTCACTATGAGCTCCCATGTCTCCTGGGAGGGAGATGTGAAGTTGGGACCAGTCAGAGACCTCATCAGGCTAAAGGTATTGCTAAATCCCACAGGAAACCTAGCAGGTGCTGGGCATGTGGGGAGAGATGCAGAGAAGGTAAAATGCCAAAACCCAATTTTTCTACATTTTTTTCTCAATGTGAGCCCCACCCTTCCTCAGCCTTGACCTCAGACTGTGGGCCCCTCCTGGCAATGCCTGTGTGGCTGCTCTGCTGTGTTACCATGACTCACGTAGCCAAGGCAACCTGATGTTGCCAGCAGCAGGGTACATGATGCCTCAGACTCCAAAACCATGATCAAATCCCTTCTCTGAAGCAGGCACTCACTTCAGGGACGTGTGCCATGGCAGAGCCAACAACCTAGCCTGCAAAACCCAATTGCAGAAGCCCATCCATTGAGGCTGAGTGTGGCCCCCATCCCCCACCCATAAACAAATCCAGATGCACAACCCACGCGTGTGCACAAGCGTCCCCGCACACTGACCTGATGCTATTCCCTTCACCTGGGAGAGGGCTGGAGCCACAGTTTCCTGCCAAATTGCTTTGGGGTGAAGCAAATGGTGATACCAGCATCACTGCTGAGCACAAAAGAGGGAGACGGCCCCGTGTGGCGAGGCTCCAGTGCATTTCCCATTATCTTCCCATGGTTAACATTCCCCACTGCATTAGTTTTCCCTCTCTTTCTAGGAAGAAAGACAAATCATAAATTTTCAAATTCCTGCAGATTTCTTCTATTCAGGAGCTAACAAAGGGCTGGTGCCTGATGACCTTTTTTAATGGCAGCCATGGCAGGTGTATTTGGGAGCTCACACTTTGCTGAGACATGGGCACAGTGACGTGGTAGGTTGTAATGAAAAAAAATCTCTTGCTTTTGCTAGTAACACAACCAAACCAAACTCAGCTAGCCCCAGACTAAAGACAATGACATGTTCCTCACAGCCACCAGCCCTAGCTTGGACACAGACAGCAGCAGTCACCTAAACTGCAGTCACCCAGAGCTCCTATTAACTAAAGCTGGCCTTAATTATGAAAGCCACCCACTACCTACACATACGCAAACCACCCTGTGATGCTGTCCCAGCCTTGTCCCAAGCTTTGGTTCCAGGGTAGGGTGCAGGGCTGCATGGCATCTCTTACTCCTCTCCCCAAGCACACTAGAGATGAAATTGGCACTCTGCTGTCAGCACCTCACATAAGTTATTAACCCTTAGCATTTTAAAAAATAATGCATTATATGTATTTTTTTAATTTTTCCAAGCAAAGCTGGTGTTCTATATTTTCAACACGAGTGACCAGCTACCATGGCATGCACTAGGATTAGGACTGTGCTACTTCAGAGCGATTGCCACATAGTTAACAGGTCAGATTGCTTGGAGCTCCTTGAAGCTCTTCATTCTTTCTCGGGAAGTGTTCCTGTAGGATATGCCCATGATTCGACTTTGCTGCCCACTCTGGCTTCATAGAATCATAGAATGGTTTGGGTTGGAAGGGACCTTTGAAGGTCATTTAGTTCCAACCCCCCTGCAGTGAGCATGGACTTCTCCAAATAGAGCAGGTTGTTCAGAGCTCTGCACAACCTCACTGGGAATGGTTCCAGGGATGGGGCATCGACCACCTCTCTGGGCAACCTGGGCCAGGCTCTCATCACCACCACCACAACTAATTTCTTTCTTATATCCAGTCTGAATCCATCCACAGTTGGAGTCAACTCTGTTTTCTGTCTCAGTAAAGTAAATAGGCTTTAAAACCTGCTTTACAGAACTTTTGCATGGTCACAATGACAGAGACCTAAAACTACGGTATTTTAATGCACTAGACTTTCCTTTTTTGTGCTTCTACACTTCACAGGCCTATGCTATGTAAAAAACGTGGAGCCTTCCTACAATGGACATACATGGGAAACTAGGGTCCCAGTTCTGCAAGAAACTTTCTTTTGCACAGTGAGTGATTTTTCTTCCCTAGTAATTATTTTTCTAGCAGTTTTCTAATTTGGCCAGTGCTAAGACAAGCTGAGTGTGGTGACAGCTGGGGGAGCCTTTGAGGATTTTAAAAATGATAGATAAATGTGTAAGAAAAATCGCTCAGATGAAAGCAAAAGCAGAAAGAGCGAGACCAAAGCAGGCTGCTGACCCCGCATCCGCAAATGTGAATTTCATTTTAAAATTAATTCAGGGTGGTTTTTTTTACTGGACCTTTTGAAGCAAGGTGTGCAAAAACATGCCAAGTCCTGCAGCCTTTCCACACCGGAAGCCTTCCTCCAGATGTTCCTTGTATGCTCCTGACTTACTGTTTGGTTTTTTCTCTCTTTTTGAAGTGGTGTCCCATTTCCTGTGCACAAAGACCATTCCCTGATGTATTTTAGAGGCTAATTAAAAATATCATAATGATTTCTGCTTAAGATCCATCTCTGCTCCTGGCTTCCTCCAGTTCCTTTATTCTTATGGGGCCTTTTAGGCAGGACTTTGTTGTATAGAGCAGACCAGTATTTGTCCAGAAAATGTAGATGTGTAGACTAATTTTAATTTACTGAAATTAACTAGATCACACTAAAAAATGAGATGTAGTGTTGGCTTTCAGAGAAAAGCCTGTAGCTCTTCACATTCCAGGAGACAGCTACATGTATAGTCTGTGACCGCTCCCAGCCCATGAGCAATGATGGCCAGCATGATCTCCCCAGAGCAGTCCCCAGCCCTTCCCACCCTGAGAAGCTCAGCCAAACCATTCCTGGCTAATCTATCAACCCTGAGAGCATCACACAGACCCCACCTTTGTTCCGGCCCTCCCCACAGATGTGTGTGCTGCTGTGAGCTATCAAAGTGTGGCCGTATCCTCCAGCTGATGAGTGATTTGCAGCGGAAATGGATTTGGCTGTAGCTCTGATTAGTTCCCAGGAATAGGCTTCTGACCCTGCAGAAGTCCCTGGGAATGCTGCCAAGCTCTTCAAAGGGGCCAGGCCTCACTTTGTAAGCTCACCTCTGGGGCTTGGCTTGCAAACACCTAGAGAGGTATCGGTCATTCAAAAAAGATGATAGAGGGAAACAGAACTCAAAGTCCAAAGGGTGATGCTGCACAAAGTACATAGCTGAGCCAGTACTGCTTTAGAACCAGCGTGAATAAGTTCATTAAGTGCAGCCCTGCCCTTGGCTGCAGATCAAGGCAACAGCTAGGAAGCTGGATCAGCCTTGTGTCAACTATCGTAAAAGGGTGACAAAATGAATGGGGTGTGAGAGGACGGGACTATAGGCTTGCACGTGCTTTTTAAATATCACCTTCAACCACCACAGCCTTTATGCGTTTCCCTGTGGCACTGGCCAGATTGTAATGAACTCTGGTGCTTTCCCTGTGAGAAGGGAGTGGGCTGAGGGGCAGAAAAACAGGATAAAACCAGCGATTGCAGGGGACAACAGAAAAGATAAGCGGGAGCAGTGTTAATGCAAAGCTGGGGTGCTCAAGGAAAGGATGCAGGAAGGGCTGATGGTGTTGGTGTAGAGACAGCTCACTGTGAGGCCTCAAATGAAGCTGGTGAGCTTGCCCAGGTCCTGGCTGAGCCTTTTGGGGTGACCAGAGGCTGGGGCTCAGACTAGATGCCCATGTGAGATGGCAGTGGTTCATTGTAGGTTGGGCCAGGTGGAGGTGGTGCCAGGGCAGACCTGACGTGGCAGAGACCACAGGACCACATTTTTGGGAGCATCACGTACCCCACTGTGGACCTGAGAAGTGAGCAGCAGGGAGTGCTCAGAGGGACAAGTCAAGGGGGTGCATCCTGTCACAGTGGCCTCATCTTCACCGTGGGGTGCTATCACGGGGAGCGGGGAGCAGAATTGGGGTCCCCGCACGGGGTGGCCACTCTCCCCTTGCCCACAGCATCATCAGAGTTCTCAGGGAGGAATCTACTTCTTCATGCCCATCCCACCAGCTAAGACGGGGCAGCACCCACCACTCTCCCCTTTGCTCCCTGAGGAGCCCCACGCCCACACCAACCCCCTTTCCCCGCAGCCACTCGCCCAGGGGCGGCGACGGGAGGGGAGAGCGGCCCGGGGGGCCGGGCAGGAGGCGGGGCGGCGAGGGGGCGGCGGGCCGGGCTCCCCGGGGGAGGCACCGGAAGGCGCCCGGCGCTGATTCATTGCAATAAATTGTTCCCGGCGCGGCGGGGCTTGGTCATCGCTGCCCGAGCAGGAGCAGAAGCAGGAGTCGGAGCCGGAGTCGGAGTCAGAGCCGCAGTCGCCGGGAAGGGAGGATGAAGATGCAAGCCGAGGTGATCCGCGAAGGAGAGCTAGAGAAGCGGAGCGACAGCCTTTTCCAGCTGTGGAAGAAGAAGCTGGTGGTGCTGACCAAGGACAGCCTCAGCCTCTTCCCCGACGGGCACAAGCGGGCGAAGGGCAAGGAGCTGGGCTTCGGCTCCATCCTCAAGGTGGACTGCGTGGAGCGCACGGGCAAGTACATCTACTTCACCATCGTCACTAAGGACCGCAAGGAGATCGATTTTCGGTGCCCGGACCAGAGCTGCTGGAACGCCTCTATCACCATGGCCCTCATCGACTTCCAGAACAAACGGGCCATCCAGGACTTCAAGAGCCGCCAGGAGATGGAGCAGGCGGCGGGCGCCCAGGAGCGGCGGTTGGCCCGGGCGCCCTGAGCCGCCGCGTCCCGCCCGGCCGACCGGCCCCGGTGAGTGAGCCCCGCCGCGGCCCCTGCGCGCTCCTCAACGCCTGACAATATAATTATTATTTTTTTTCTTAATTATTCCTTCGCCCTTTATTTGGTCAGAGGGACACTCCCGGCCCGACCTCTCACCCACCCCAACCCCCCCCCCTCCGTCTCGCTGCCGGCCCGCGGAGGTGCCCGGCCGCACCCCGAAACCCGGCTCTGCCGCTTCAGCGCAGGGTCTGGGGGCTCGCTCTCCCTTCCAGGGGCAGTGCTGGGAATTTCTGGTGGGAGCCGGGCTGAATGCTACGAGCTGAGAAGTCCGGCTGTTGGGAAGGGAATGAGAAATGGCGCTTGGCCGTGCTTTCCTTACAGAATTTGCTAAAAATACGATCTCTCTGAAAATAAATGCTGAATACCTACTCTCCCTGTACAGCCCACTCCTCCATTTATTTTTTTTTTCCTCTGCCCCACTGTCCTGTTCATTTAACTAACTTGCTTACTCTTCCTGCCTTTAGAGCATACCACTGGATGATAAACCAGATCAAGTGTCTTGGACTGAAATGGGACAGGGTACCAATGAAGGAAAGCAAAGAAGAGAGCTGGAAGCAGCTTGGTTCTCTCCAAGCTCGTTGAGGCTGCTGAGCAAAGAGCCCAGAGCTTTGCCTGAGATGCATTTAAAGAAAAACCAAAGACTTTCGTAAAGGACTTCTAGCGAAGAGTCCACGTGGTTTGAGTGGCACAGCTTTGCGAACGATTATCTTCTATTTATGAGTCGCAAGGAAGATTCAACACTGACTGGTGGTGTTAAACACAATTTAAATTATTTCTAGTATCTATATTTGTATTTATTTTGATGAATGTCTTTCAGCAGTTACTGGTCTTAATATTGCTTTTGCATTAATATGTCCATTCCAAATAAATTACTTGAAATGTTCACTTTTTATTACTGTACTCTGGGCTGCAGTAGCTTTTGTTTGATGCATGTTTGTGGAGTAGGCAGTGGTGTAGTGGCTTAAAAAAGAGTGGTAGGCTCAGCTTTTTGGGGCCCTGGACTGGGTGGTGGTAGGTGGAGAAAGCCCAGATAACCTGTTTATGTTTGACCTTGTCTCCTGACCAGGGAGGGATAGTATGTTCAGGTCCAATTCTGGTCAGTGGTGGAAATAGCAGAGCTTACCAAAGCTGGGAGAAGTGCTCTTTTGTGAAGTTCTTTCCCATGTGATTGAGTAATAGCAGTTACAGAAGGTGCAGGAGCTTCCCCACAACAGTAAAATGCTGCTCTTTGCTAATGCCCCATGTCCTGCCCCCAGCCCTAGCTTAGTGCTGTGCTAATTCAGAAAACTGAATTCTTGATTTTTGGAATAACACAGTGTGGATGCTCCACGGGATTCCTCAGCTTTGCAGCTAAGCTAGCTGAACTTTTCACTCTTTCCTCTTCCTCTACCTCTGCAGGCTCTAGATCTGATTAAATTTCTACATGATAACCAGGGACAATAGTTCTGTATTTTCCGTAGCACCTGGACCAAGAAGCTTGGAGAAAGCAGCTAATTTTTTGGATAAAAGTGATGAAGTTTTTTCTTGTGAAGCTCAATCATCACTAACTAACCTGGGCTTCCTCGAGAGCAATGGTGCAGTGCAGGACTCGGCTCTGGCAGTCAGGACTAATGAGTTTAGCAGGAAAAGGACTTTATTCTAATGCTCCAGAGATGGTAATTTCAATCGGATAATAGCCCCTTCCCAAGATCAGTGCAATTCTTGCAGGAGACTTTGTACTACAGGAAGTTGCAATGTATGTAATTACAAGCAGCCTGTAGTAAGAGCAAGAGAGACGCAGCACAAAGGGAGGTGGGGGGTAGAAAAAGTCTGGAAGAAGGGTTAGCCCTAGTTCTGGAAGCAGCAGGGAGACTCTGGAGGTGCCATGTGCTCCACTGGGGCTTTGCATCTTCGTCGTGCACTGCTGGCAGCTACATCGGTGCCCACTGGGCTCATGCAGGGGCAGGGTCACACAGGACTTGACTTGGGGGTGTAGCAAAGGTTTGGCCATAGCATTTGAAAGTCTTTGGCCTCGGTTCCCCCTCTAGCACATGAATGCTAGAGTTGCATTTAATGCAGCAAAAGGATACTCAAAAGCAGATGTGTTTTACCCTGATTCTCTCTAGTACCAGGGCAGGGCTGGGAAAGGGGAGGGGTGAGGGGTGTATGTGTGTGAAATAAAAGGCCAAACCAAATCAGAGGCACTGGCTCCTAATCCCCTTAGTTTTGGTGAATCCAAGCAGGAAGGCTGGCTGACAACAGCTGAGGAGCTGGAGCCACTGCCTGCAATGACAGGCGGGGGGGTGGGAGGGTGGGACTCAACAGCTCTTGGGGCCCAGAGCTGCCAGCTGCTCCAGCACGGCTCCAAGGCCCTTGCAAACTGATCTGTCCCTTACTCTAGCTGCAAATGTGGATGAAATGCACATGTTGTTCAAATGTTTTTATTCCAGGTGTACGGAATCAAAAATAAACCTCAAGAACATCTTTATTTCTGTAGAAAAAGTAAGGGGATTACTTTCTTGTAACTGAATTACTGGCTTTTCGCCTCACTCAGGGGGACTTTACTCTTTAAGAGGTAAATGAACAAACCTATATTGACAATTAGCTGTAAATAGCCAAAGGAGGAGACTCCAAATTGTTTGTATAAAAGTCCACCGACGGTCGGGCCCACGGTCCGGGTCAGGGGCTGCACTGAGGCGCAAATCCCAAGCATGGTACCTAGAAGAGATGGCAGAGACACACAGATGTCAAGGTGAGTGAAAGTCTTGGGATGGAAAAGAGCATGTGGGATCCCCTTTGTCCCTGGTGGTGCTTCCCCACAGTAGTAGCAAATAATCTCTTGCATTAATTTATAGAGGTCCAATTAGGGTTTGTTAAGGCTAAGGCCTCCTGGAGGCACCTGGTTTCCACCATGAGCCAGCTCAGGTCTTTACTGAGCAGTCTGGACAACCGTAACACTGCCAAAAGGCAAGCGGGTGCTCACCGCTGCCTTCACCAGGGGCCAAAGATGCTTTTGGCCCCAGAAGATGCTTCTGAACATCGTGCCCAGCAGGGCTGGTAACTACTGCATGGGGTTAGGCACAGAGAGGTAATTTCTAGGGCTGTGCTCAAGTTCCCAAGCAAATCACAGATTCTTCCACTATTATAATGACCAGAAGGGGCCCTGTTCCACCCAAGCTGCTATTGCTGGTCATTCTCTAGTATGGACTAGCGCTCAGGGGTTTAGCAGCACTGGGAGGCTTAGGTCTGAGCAGGTCTTTAAGAATAAATTAATAAAACCACATATAAAGACTGAACCCCCTTGAGATACTCCCCCACCTGCCCTTTGCAGAAAGAACGGATATTTCAATTTGGATGGAAATGTGAGCACTTCACCCAGCTGGGCCGGTTTGCCCTCCAGCAGCTCTCCCATTTGCATCATTAACAGGAACCCAGCAGATGGGGAAGCACCTCCAGTTTGACAAAGGCAGGGTTTTGAGGTTTTTTTTTTTTTTTTTTTCCACACACAGCTGGATGGCCATGTTGTCCCATGGGTCGCAAAGCTGCTCCTCACACACCTGGCATACTCTTCGCCCTGCACGCTTCAAGCAGGACAACTGTCACACTCAGGGGACCAGAAAATAACCAGCAGGTCAGAAAAGCATTATCCCCCAACTGGGAGGAAGGGCAAGTTGGCAGCATATGCGAGAAACGTGTGCCCTGCTTGGAAATGATGTTTGCAATTATTCATTTTAATATCAGTACTATTAGTTGGGCTGTTGGCATCAATTTTCTGTCAAGCCACGCACTGAGGCATTGTCCCCACACAAGGCCAGCAGTGTCTAGGGAGGATGAGGAGAACACTGTCCCGTGTGTAAGAAGATGTGGAGCCAAGTGTGATATTCACCGTGGGTAGCCATCGGGAAACAATCCCCGGCTTCCAGGGCGAGAAGAGGCACAGCCAGGTGTTCGCCTAATGCCGGCCAGCGACTGCTGGGCTTTTAGCAGCATGCTTAAAATACTTGTGCAATGAGCCCAAGCCGAGGGCGTAGCCGTGTGGAGAGGGAAATCTCCCGGGGAAGCGCTGCCGAGCGCTCCTCCCGCGCATGGGAACACAAAGGCGATGGGTGGGACCTCGCCTTGACCCTTTGCCAATGGGAACCATCCCACAACCACCGAACTTTCTGGGCAGGTTTTGCAATTATTTTTTCCCCTCTGGGTATTTGAATTAAACTAATTATTACATACAATTGCCAAACTGGCTCTTATGATTGAGGAGGCACTTTTTTCTTCCTTTCCTTTCTGGAGCACAAGACTGTCCTCTTAAAAGGCTGGTCTCTCCCTCTGCACTTCTCTGACATCTTGCCGAGAAAGATAATTTCTGTCTAATGGGCTTAAATTAGATCCCTCGTGTCAGACGCCCTCAAGCTTTGGAACTTTATAGATTTCAGCTCTACAGTGTGGCCCTAGTTCTGTTGCAAAGCTGCGCATGTGACAGATCTCATTTAAGGCAAGACCTCTAACTGCGACGTCACCACGTCAGCAGAAAAATTCCTGCATCACTCTGTGCAACTCTGCCAATGCAGATGCTCACCCTCTTCATCCTGACTATCCCACTTTTTGCACCTTCCTTGCCCTTTTTCCTCCCTCTCCATTTTTTTCCCCTTTTCCTATACCTGATATGACCCAACCCAGTCGGAAGCCCATCCTCCCCTCTTGCCCCAGCCCTCCTCTCATCCCGCAGGTTTCAGGGATGGGTGCTGGCAGCTCCCCAAGCCAGGTAGCTCCAGCCCTCCTCCCACCCTCCACTGTGCCAGGTGCCCTGGCTTGCCCTCCTTTCAAGCTCACATCCTGTTGCCAAGCTCAGATGATGATGCCGGCCCAGATCAGCCACACGCCTGCGAGGCAATCATGGAGCCTGATTTAATGATTAGGTCATGCAGCAAAGCCTGAGCAAAGCTGGGGGGGGGTTCTGTGTGCTGGGCCCCGCCTGGCTGCAAGTTCTCCTTACAAGGTTTTTGCATCTGACATGCAAATAAAAAAAAAATCACGAAACATGGGCCTGTTACGCAGGGAGGCGGTGCTGGGCTCCCTCCCTCCACCAAGGCTGGGGGGCTCTGAGCAGAAACAAGACCTCTATTCTTGGAGAGGGACTGGGCTTGACAAGGGGTACTTGTGCAGATGCAAGTTCCCCTGGGCTCAGGGCTGCTCTCCCACCAGCTCACACGTCCAGCTGAACAGCACGTGGGGCAGAATTGTCCCTTCCTGCCTTTGAAGAGGAGGAGAGGGGGAAAAAAAAAAATATCAAAGGGAAACGAATGAAATAACTTCCGCTATCTTTGCTTCAGTGCAAAGTCCCAGCCATAAGCAAAGAGCAAGTGACAAACTCTTCATCCTCACATCCCTCTTCCCTTGGATCAGTCCTGAAAGCAGGATGATGGGTGTAAGGGATGGTGCCATCCTACATCCCACTGTTCCCCTTTGAGACACCTATTTAAGAGGCAGGGATGGGTGACTCAGTGTCTAGCAAGGGCGGACAGGTTATCCTCCTGCAACGCCCCATCTGTGTCAGCCCTGCAATGAGATGGACACCTGAGCTCAGCCCAAACTCCAGCTCCTCAGAAAGCCTTTCCCTGGCCCAACCAAAAGCCTCCATGGACTTTACCAGCTCCAGGATGTCAAAAACATCAGTAAAAAAACAGCAATAAGGCTCAAAAGCAATGTTTCTGAACGTAATTCCTCAGTGTGCGTTCTCCTTGCATTAACTAAAAGTTGTTGCAACACAGAGGTCAGGTTTTTGACACAGCAACACCAAGGCTTTTTGATAAAGCCAGATTTCCACGCACTCAGAAAAGTGGGTATTTCTAAGGCAACACCAAAATGCTCGCTTTGCAGAGCTGGTCTCGGGGTCACATGGAAAGGAACAGCCTTCTAGCTGCTGTCCGGGTGGAGCAGCCATTGCGGGGTGCCACCCACGGCCAGAGACAGATGGCAGGCATTGTCACAGCCGCATTTCTCTGCGAGACACCCACGCCACGACTGCCGCAGCTGCTGTGGCGAGGCAGCTCGCTGCCTCTGCTGTGTCAGGCATTCCTGCCTGTGCCCCGGCCCCTGTCCGGGTGCGTCCAAAACAAGCACAAAACCCTCGGATGCCTCTCCCCTCAGAAAGGTTGCAAGGAGAAAGCATGGTTTGGAAGGTGAGGGCCAGGGAGGAGTGGCGGAGATGAAGCTTCCCCCCAGGGCCATGATCCTCTGTGCCAGCAGCATCCCTCCTTGGCATGCTTGGTTTTGAGCCAGATCTAACTCTGAAATTAGTAGTAGCACTTTGCATGGCATCAGCCAGGGTGGATGGGCAGGAGCAAGCCCCAGATAGTCCATGTCTCCCTCGATGTCCCACAACCCCCTCCTGACCGCCTGCACCGCTTCCACTCCACCCTCCTGTTCTGCCCTGCCACGGGGAGACTGTCCATTCTGATGAGGGGCAGACTGACCTAACACCACATGAAAGCAGGGAGCAGGGTGGTGCAACTAAACCCCTTCTCCTCTCTCACTGAATCTTGCCTCCAGGCTTTAAAAGCCAAGCAATGTTCAGTTTTCCTCACAAAGCGCCTTTGAGAAGAGCCTGGACAAAGTCCATCTTGGCCGTACGTCCCAAAGCTGCTCGGTGCCCTTCCTGCTGGCTCTCCCTCTCTGAATGAACATTGCTCCAACTCATGAAACAGCAGATTTTCTTCCCAGCTGAGCAGAGGGGACTGAGACATCCCCCATTCTCACCTCCCTGGGCCCTAAGTGGACCTCCCAGGCAGAAGTATTGCGCTCAGAAATCACAGGCTCCCAGCATTTGTAGGAGAGGTGGTGGTCAGCTCTACAAATAAACTACTGAAGTGACATTTAGAAGAACTCTTCATCCAGAAGCATCTCAAAAGTGCTTTATAAACTCCAACTAAAACACTATGCAAATTGTAACTCCCATTCTCGGTAGGGTCTGTGCAGAGGTATCTGCTCAGACAGATGCTAGGGAAGACGAAGGGTGGAGGCTGGCATCTCAGAAAGGCTCAGCTAAAGCAGAGGTTCTCAGACACATGGTGAATGCAGCTTCAGGAGCAAATCCCAAAAGATCTTGAGCAAAAGGCACCACAACAAAAAAGGTGGCCCAGAGTACCCTCCTGAGATGCCCTAAGTCAAAAGGTGCGACCAAACAGCCCTCCCAGTTGCCACTGCAGTGGAAAAAGCAGCTTTTTTTTTTTTTCTTTGCTTTTTTTTTTTTTTTTTGTAAATATGTTGGCTTCCTATGGAAAGGAGAGTCTGGGAGAGCTTTCCCTTCCTGGCCCACCACTACAAACATCAGCAGGTGGCACAGGGCTGGAAGCCCTGTGTCATGGGATGCTTGCTCAATGTTCTTTAAATTCATCCCATATTAGCACCACCAGTTCCTACTCATTCACTCTGCTGACACCCATTGCACACCACTGCTAAGCCAGATCTGCTGGGGACCTGAGCATTTCCCAAGCATGTGCCCCAGTGCTTCATAGTGATGGTGTGAGCTGAGAAGCTCCTGATGGACTGAAAAATGAGAAAAGACCAGTCTGATCTTTCTGGATGAGCCTTACCAGTGTCAGAGGAGGGGACGGCCTTGGTGAGGATGCTGTCAGTGATGGTGCCCAGCATGCTGAAGGCAAACACCATCGGCACCACAACGATGCAGTAGTGCCACACGGTCCTCATCAGGGCCTAAAGGACGGGACACAACAGACCACAGATCATTAGAGAGCACAAGCAGTGATTCTGTGGCAAGAAGCAACCTAGAAAACCATGACGAGTCAAGCCCATGACTTAAGTAAATTGTGGGAGCCACAACTGATAGACGATGGTGTGGCTCTGGCTACTGCAGGGTCTTCCACAGCCAACTATTTGTCTGCAGTGAATTATTCCAAGCATGTGGAGCAAGTAGCAAATGATACCCTACAATCTGACAGCACGGTTCTCTGGCACTGCTGGGGGTATTTTTAGTGTCTGGGAATTAGTGACGCCCCCGCAGCCCCCCCCCCCCCCCCCCGTCTTTTGTCTCTTGTCCAACTCCTAAGGAAATGTTGAACAGCAGATGCATGTGGTGTACTTCAGGAAGCCTCCATTACTTATACAAAACAGCCTAGAGAAGGCATTTCAGTTCATTACCATAAATAATTAAAACTAAACTGAGCTTGTCAAAATAAATGAGCTCGGTGCATTATGTAACGTCCTACCTTTGGGATTTCTAATCCTGTTCCGCTGCTTTCTTGCTAATAAATTCACCAAATTCAGTAATCTGGAATAGGTCTTCTGGCCGTAAGTGCACATTAGTGAGCATAATTAGGGAGAGTAATGATTTTATTATTGCACATATTCTTAGCAGAGACATCCCTCCAGCTGTTTAATACTGAAACAAAAGTGGTGAGGCTCCCTGAGCCGTGGGGCTAGAGCAGCTCTCGGCTCATTCACAAGCCCTGCTGGTCAAATAAATGGGTTTCTCTGGGGCATGAAAAGGAAATTTCCCCTTTCTTGCAGGTCTCCTGCCCTCACCCATGTCTCAAGGTGCGTTATTGTGGCTGGAAAACATTTCTGTTTCTGGTTTAGCCAGAAGTTTCATTCTCTAGGGTTCTCTCTCCTAAGATCTGGCCCCTGCCTCTTGGCTACAGAGATGGAGAAGCCCAGAGACATAGCTCACTAATGACTTGGAAATATTGAGATTTATTCCTAGTTCCCTTCTAGAGTCACGCACAGCCAGGTTTCTCTGCTCGGAGGGGCCCTTTGACTACGTTTTGGTTAAGATCTAGGCACTTCTGATTAAGGAACCAGAGAACAAAGACAGAGGAACAGGTATTTGGTACATACACACTCAGACAGAGGGAAAATAATTCTTTGGTAGGGCAAATGTCATTGCAGGACAACATTGCAGAGCTCATCAGAAAAAAATTTCTTTAACCCCTGGCCCTGCTTTGTATGAATTCCCTCATGGGCCGAAGCAAGTGGGCAGAAAAGAGCAGAGCCAGGTCTGTACCTCCAGGAAAACCAAGGGAAATGTCTCCTCCCTCTCGAGGACTTGTAAAGGAACAAGCCAGGCATAGCCCAGACTCTGCTGCTCCTCTGCCACTGGGCAGGTAGCAGCCTTTTTGACTTGAGCAGTTCTGAAGGCATATTTTAGGTGATAGAGGCAGAACAAGAGATTTCAGCAGACAGGCTCCAAAAGTGAACGCCTGGGAGACGCAGGCAGCGAGGCAGGACGAGGCACAGCCGTGCCTTCAGACAAAGAGAAAATCTTCCCCATCACAACCGCCTACACCCCTGCCCACACACTCCCAGCTTG
The DNA here is from genome assembly GCA_024611175.1 of Megaceryle torquata. NCBI lineage: Eukaryota > Metazoa > Chordata > Aves > Coraciiformes > Cerylidae > Megaceryle > Megaceryle torquata. Next base: position 22,354 of record JANIJG010011369.1, read on the forward strand.
CATCTGCAGATCAGACACGGGCTCTCGGCTCCTCTCATTCTCCAGGTGTTATTACCAAGCTCCCAGCCCACCCCTTCCCTTCTCCAGCTGCCGATGGCTGGAACATCCTGCAGCCCCTTCCCAACTGCACCGCTGCCTCTTTGTCTGCAGCCGCCAGTGCCAGCCTCCCAAAAATGCTTCAGCCCACCTCTGGCGATACGAAGATGGGTATCGGCGTGTCTTTTATTAACAGCTAGCCTTTCTCCTCGCTCCCCCCTCTTCTGGGAGGGGATCTGCTTCATTTGGAGGCCAGATGCAGCAAAGGCACAGTGGGCAGGATGCTCCTCCACCGGTGGCTGTGCAGGATGAAAAGCTTCAGGAACTAAGCTCTGCGTTCAGGGCTGCCACTGTGCTGACACTCAACCCCACCGAGAGGGAAAGCCACCCCAGGAACGGATGTCTTCCCGGCAGCTGCTCCAACAGAGCGCTTTTTAATAAGGCATCCCCGGCGAAGAGGATGGCAGCTGCGTTTGCCTATGAATAGTTCTCGTGGGAAGTCGCTGCTGACCCTTGTCCCCAGGCGCGTGCTGTCAGGATGTCCACAGCCCTGTGGGCTTGGTGTAATTACCAACTCTAAGATGATTCCTCTGCCTGGCTCCTCTCTCTGTGCTGGGGCATTAGCCACTGCAAGCCCTGCTGCCCCTCCTTGTCCAGAGAGGTTTCCTCTCCTATGTCCAGCTGTCTCCAGCCTTCCCTCTCAGTGAGACCTCAGTGTACAAAAGCCACTTACTCCATGTTGCTCCTCTGCCTGATTCCCATGGGACCAGGCTGTGGCATGCATAGCTGGTACCAGCAGCACCCTGGCCTGCATCCAGCTGAGGGTGCTCAGGTCTCCAGCTCCACATTGGTGCCACCTAATTGCATGGCTAATTACCCATGACCAAAAAATAATGGTGAGACCTTCAAAGGCCTTCTTGGGCCATGCCCAGAAGCACCAAGCCCTGTGAAGATGTTCCAAGCTAAGGAAGCACATGGATGCCAATCAGAACCTTGTGACACTAGTCAGGAGGGACCCTTCCTGAGCATTCAAACATGTGGCAGTGTCTTTGTGAGCCCCAGCATCCCAGAGGGGACCACAGTCCATCTGCAGAGCCAACCCTTCATCCACATCCATCCTCCCTTCCCAGACTCAGACACATGATTTAGCCTCAGATTAACTAAGGTGTGTAGGTGCCTCATGTCATCCATGTAGCTGGCAACCACAAGCCTCAGTGCCCTCCAGGATTTGGCTCTGACCTCCCTATGGCTGTGACATGGCTGTTGGAACAGCACCCATCCTACCCATGCCGGCAGGAGCACCAGTGCCCTGGCAGCAAGGCTCCGGGCCAGATTCTGCAGGGAATGTCAAAAGGCTGATGCAGCTCAACTGTCCTTTGGGACCAGTGATCACCCTTCCTCTATCCTCATGGCTTGGGCAGAGCTACTGGTTCCCTGAATGTGGCTTATCTGAACAAACATGATGACCAGCAGAGCTGCCTACATCAACTGGGTTTTCCGATTTACCACTTGAGATTGGCATAAGCTGTTGCCCGTGCAGACAAACCAGCGATGGGCAACATCACTTAGCCCAAAACAGAGGTATGATATTATTGCCTCACTACCTCCTTCCCCAGATAGTCTCACCGTGGGGGAATTAGGCAAACATAAAGCCCCAGAAGAAGAGCACACAGCCTCCACTGTCTCACAGCACTGTACAACAGCAGTCATTTCTCCCCCATAATCTTAATTTACTTTCTGGGTAGTTCAGGAAATGCAGTCGCTGACAAGACTGAGGGCAGGATTTCTGTGCAAACCCAGTGACTCAGAAGGGACTTAGTAAGTTTCTGTGAGAGATTATTATTTTTTTTAATCCCTGTATCTATTACTCATGCAGCTTTTTATCATTATTTAGCATGGTGCTTACGCTGAGCATGGCTCTGATTGCACAGAGGCCCAAGGAGAGCTTCCCCCCCTCCCTGGACCACCCAGTGAAGCTGTCAGTGGCATTTCAAGGACCAGAGCTCTCAGCCAGGTCTAATGGACCTTGTGCTGCTGCATTATTAAAAAGTACCATGAATGCCTTCACTCTGAGCATTACCATGCCTACTCCCACGCCAGCAAAGACAAAAATGCTCAGCCTGAGCAGGGTCCTCTCTGTGCAGTGGTTGGTGAGTTTTCCAACGATCAGACCCTGGATAACCTGGAAAAGAAACACATGAGCACTATTAAGCCCAATATATAACAATTTAAACAAGCTCAAAAGAGAACTCCTGGAATGCTTCAAGCAAATGAAAGACAGAAAAATTGGTTATTCCCTCACTTTTTTTGGAGAAGAGACCTTGCTGTCATGGTGAATGGCTGGAAGACATGGTCTCAAGCATTTTGCATCCTATCAGCTGAATATCTTTACTCAGGGTGCATGCCTGACTTTGCCATCACTGCCCACCCACCAGTGGTGACTGAAACTTCCTAAAGACACTTGCAGATACAAGTGAATTTTTCTAACTCACTCGTGAGGTTTTTGTGAAATACAGTTAATATTAAGGTCTTCATTCTTGGCAGGTCCTTGCAAAGAAAAATTGTATGTTTGTATGCGGAGGAGGAAAATGCCTCCTTTTCCTGTATCTTCTCTCCTTGCCATTATTTTAAACTATAAGTATAAAAAATGTGTGGTTCATCATTTTTAGGCAGGAAACAAGTATGACAGAGATGCTGATACCCAGCCCCAGCATTACGCACAGACATGAGGGATGAGGAACTGGTTTTACAGACTTTTTAAAATAAAAACTAGGGGAGAGGGGAAGGGAAGGAGGAGGAAAAAAATATAATCCCAGGAATGATTTGTTTTTTCCAGCACTGTGTAGAGCAAAGATTCCCTCTTTTATTTCTCTGTTTAGCATCTCACATACTTGAGGTGATGCTGGCCCAAGTGGACAGAGGCTGGAAGTGATCTCTGTGAAAACAAAGCCTTACTACCTGCCTTTCAGAGGAGAGACAGATAGAAATCTACCAAGTTTTCCCTGCCTTGAAAGGTTTGTTTGATCCAAGCAAAAAGGCCTCTGACTTGAAAGAAGAGCTCTAGTTCAGAAGGTTTAGTTTGGCAGGATGGCTTCATTTCAATGGCAGTGTATTCTGGAGAAAACCTTGGTGCTCTGCTTGGACCTGGAATGACGCTTTGTCATGCTGAGCCTTGCTGTGCTAGTCCTAAGGGTGAAACCCAAACTCAGCTGACAGGAAACGAGTGCAAGATAAATGAGAAAGTAAGTTATTAAAAAGAAAGGAACTGTAAATCTATGACAAGCAGTCCAGAAAATGTAATTTAATTACAAGAACTTTCAAAAAGAAAAAAAAATAGTATGAGCATAAAGTTGACAGAAAGAGCAATAGCTACAAATTGAATATATTTCCAACAAGATACACCTTTACACCTTAATAGAAAACATGACCATTGGACTCTTCACTTTGCTTCAGAGCACAAGTGATTTTGGATACGAGGGTATGTGGTGCCAAGCAGACATGGTTCCCAGCAAATGCTTTTCCTGCCTCCTTTTTGTCCTTGTCCCCACACTCAGGAAAGGCTTGAGAGCTGGGCTCATATGTGCCCAGCCACCATATGACAGTGGCACAAGCCCTCTGTGTCACTCCTGGGCTATGTCACCCAGCCAGTGGCCCTGGGGACACTGGCAGACCTGCTGTGGCATGATGCTTGGGCGATGCAGAGGGGTGACCTGGGATTGAAAGTTCTGCTGTGGACATGGGAGGAGGCTGATTCCAGCCCTGGCAGCTCCTACTTGGGGGGTGGGTGGAGAAGCTGCTGAGTAATGCTTCATTAAACTGAGTGCTCCTAAAATGAAGAATCATCATTAACTTTTTGCAACTTCCCAGTCCCTCCTGCCGGTTTGGCCCAGCTGGGGCTGTGCTGAGTCACATGGGATGGGGGCTGAGTCCTGTCACAGGGCACAGCTTGACTCAGTGGTGGCATCACCTGAATCTCAGTTCAGCTCTCCTGAGCCACTGGAGGAAAGAAAACGTTTCTTAATTTGCCCAGACTTGAATGGCACATGTAATTAGGATACACCATGCAGGCACAGCCCGGTCCCTGCCCTTCCTCGGATCATTGGGGAATATCATCAGCAACATCCCAGAGCAGCCTGGTCTGATGGCCATGGAGTGGTGTACCCAAAAAAATCTCCGCCGCTATGCACAAACACCTAAGCACAAGGAACAATCACCACTGCAGCAAAGCCAGGCTTTGAGCAGGCAGGACATGCTCAGATATGCAGACCAGGCTGTCCCCAGGTGAGCAGGGCAGAGGGACGGTCCTTGTGCCAAGGCTGGCATTCAGCACTGGCTTCCCTGTCACTCGGACTGTGACAGTATGAGTGTGAAGGAAAAACACCAGTGCTGAACCAAGCAACTCAGTGATGGGACTTTTTTCAAGGGCAAGTGTCATCCCAAGTCACCTGCTTTCCCTTTCGGGGCTGAGCAGCCATCCTTGGGTTATACAAATGGCAGCCTCCGCGATGGTTATCTTGTCTGCTTGACTCCCTCCCCAGCATGGCTGTTGCAGATCCAGCCATGAACGCCAGGCAGGCAAGGCCCATCATCATGATTTTGAATACAGTACTTTGATTTAGGTGCTGGATAATGTTTTCAGTCACCTCCAGTCTGAAGTTAGACCTGAAACCCCATTACTTCCAGCCTGCAGTCTTTTCCTGGGTGCACAGTCCCTGGGTTTGCATGAGCAGCAGCCACCTGCACAGGGACATTTGGGAAGGAGGAAGTGAAAGGTGGTTCCTGTGTTCTCTCCCATGGAGGGGTCTGGACTTAGCACTGCCATTGCCAGGGGGCTGCAGGGGCATCTGAAATGACTTGGCTGTTGGCGCTCTGATGGACAAGCCTTGGTGACACTGACAACCCTGCAATTGGATTTAGCCTTATTTTTATTCCCTTTGGCATGCTTTGGGCTTTTCCCTTGCACATAACCTCCCCTTGAGATCAGCTGCGATGGGCCTTCCCCTCCTGCATTTCATTTTGCCTGGCTGGTGCTTGCCTTTGTAACCTGACCTCCTTTGAAGTCGGGGAAGAGCCAGTGTACCTGGCTGGAATGCCTTCTGTCATCAATAAACAAAAGAGAGAGGAAATTGTTTGCAAGTGAAATAACAGGCACTGCCCGTGGCTGTGTACACATGTCACAGGAAAAACCAACTCATCTTTTTTTTTTTCCTTTCCCCTCTCTTCCTTCTCTAAAGGCAAATTAAGTCTCCCAAGAAAGGCATAAGAACAGCCAAATCTCTCCTTGTCGTTAGGCTGGATTCACCAAACTGGGGATTTGTTACACTAGTTCAGCTCATCACATAGAAAAAGACTTTCTTCCACTCTCACTGCATTTGATATCTGAGAAGGCAGAGTCTCCTATTTGTTCAGAAGAGCCAATTACCCATTTTATTGTTAACAACATTAACAAGTTTCAGGAATCCCTTGAAGGATAGAAAAGATTGCTGCTGTTTGAAGAAATCTTAAGGTGGTAGTTTTTAGAAGACTTCTGAATGGTAAAACACTAGCCTTGCTGCATGGAGCCACTGCTGAGCAGGACTGGCACCCACATGTAGCTAACCACATCGGTGGAGATTAGAGTCACACAAAAGTTGGACACCTTTAAGATTCAGCTGGACAGAGGGCTGGGCCATCTTATCTAGATCATGCTGTTCCCGAGAAAGGTTGGACCATATGATGCTTGAGTTCCCTTCCAACCTGGTATTCTATGATTCAGATGCTCAACTGGTCCCCTGTGCTCAGTGGACACAGGGCTGTTTCTGCAGATTCTTCCATCAGCACTGATTGAAAGCTTGACAGAGCCCAGCAACAAAATAAATTCCCTTTCACCCAACAGCCTGGAAAGGAAAGGACGTGAGAAGGTTGGAGAGGCAGGCACAGCAGGCCAGATAAGCCGGTAGAGCCTAGCAGAGAAGATGCAGGGCCCCATCCCTAGTGCAGATAACGTGATTCACATCAGAGGCAGGCTCCCACGCACCGGACCTGTATCTCTCTCGGCTTTGAAACTGTGCCTGGCTGGCAGTTCCCAGGGTGAACATGGTGCTGGCTGGGGTGCGCGGACGGGCACCGGCAACAGAAATCATGAGGCTTTTCTGCACAGGCTGAAGGTCGTGCAAAACCTTGGGCAGGGGGAAAAGGAGTTGTTTTCCTGACATGGCGATGCCAGAAAGCGCTTGAGAAGCAGTGCAGGTCTTGCAGAGGAGCAGGAGGGTGGTGGGACTGGCAGGAGAGCTGACAGTGAGGACCAAACTGCTGAAGGCAGCATTTTGCCAAGCAGGGGAAGAGGATCGTGTGTTTTGCAAACTCCATCCCAATCGCTTTCTTTCCCCCTCCAACCCGCCCCCTCCACAGATTTAAATCCTTCAAAGCCAGGAAACTGGAGAACTTTCTGTTTGTTGTTGCAAGGTCCTTTCACTGAGTGGGTTTTTCCCCTAGGCATACCTGGCTGTAATTAAATCCCTGGCTCTTTAATCATCTCTTTTGCTGTGCAGGGGAAAAAAAAAAAAAAAAAGGCAAGAGGGACAGACTAGTGATAAGATGATACGCAATGTAAATCTCTCCTCCAGGAATCTCTCTCATCTTTTCAGGATCACTCCGTACCAACTTGTCCCTCCAGAAGCTGCACAGCTAGAGGTGGAGTTTGTATAACAATACAAATTCAAACACAGTAAATAGAGCAGATGTCTTATGATTTCTTGATCCTCGGGGTTATAAATATCTACCCCTTTGTCCCACTCAGAGTTTTTGTTTGGTGCATTTTGCTTTGGGTTTTATTGGAGAAAAAGTTCTTAAAGAAAAGCTTCCCCCACCTCCTCTTGTGGTTTGAAATCTAAGCATTAGATGTGACTTTAGATACCAACCAGGGACTCCAGGTATTTCACTTGCCTAATGCTCTGGCAGCATTTTCCAAGGCCGATACTACACCTGGAAGTTCTCCATGCTATTGTACTCACAAGTCAAAAAAAACCCCCAGAGCCTAGGCCCACTTCTGCCCATTATGCAAAGTTAAATAGTTGTAAATTATTATGAAATGAATTATTCTCTGGAGGGAGATCGAATGGCATCTCACTCTCCCAGGCGTTCAGGAGGGAAATTTTCTTCTCATGGCTTCTGAGATGACAGGACTCTGGAAACCCAGCCCTAGAGGAGAGAGGGATTGTGTCCCTGACGGGCTCTCACAACTCTTGCCTAGAGACCCACTAGCAATCAGATAAAGATGCTTCAAACGTATCACGAGCAAGGGAATCTGCAATGAAAGATGCATGGCACAGAGGTACCCCTCCCGCTGTCTGCCTTTGCCTCCTCATTTCCGTATCTCCCACACGGCTCCTCCTCTTCAACTTACACTGGCACAGTCCCAGGTCATCAGACAGCCCCACACTACCAGGGTGTTTCAAGTATCATTGCAGAGCCCTGGACTGCTCCAATCACACACCCCCCTTGCTATTTTCACTTCCCCATCAGCCCACTCCAGCCTCTGTTATACCACATTTTCTAAGCAACAACTTTCTTTCCTTACCAGATAGCTCTTCATCCCAGTGCTCTGACACCACCTTTCCCACACACCCTTCTCTGCCCTCGCCTAGCTCTGTCCCGACCCAGAAGTGAGCCCCCCAACCCACCCTTCCTGTGCTTAAGCCCATCCCACACTTTCCAATATCCTCTGCTTAACAGATGATGGTCTTTGCCTAACCACAAAAACTGGCACCAGCTCCTGTGCCAGTTCTTCATCCAGAGAGCTGGGAAGCCCCCTTTCCCAATGGACAGCTACTCCCACATGAGCTTTTACAACAAAGCATCAGCAGATGTGTTGCTTTGGGCTCAGGTCTCCATGAGACAGGCTGGGAGCAGCAGCAAGGCAACCTACATCCCTCTACGCAGGGGCACAAGTGGCAGCAAGGAGATGTACCACCACTGCTGGGCTGAAGGGTGACCATGCCAAGGGCAGCCAACTTGGCAAAGGGAAGAGGGTGCTGAGGATGCCCCATGCCATGAACTGGGGTCATTGGTGCTACATGCATGGCCTTGTAAGGACAAAACCCAGCACCAGCTGAGATACTTCACTGAGAGCAAGTGCCATGAACCATTCCCATATGGACAGAGATGATGCTCAGCAAGGGAGCAACCAAGAGAGGTGTTCTAGGGAGTGGTCAGCCAAAGCCCATGAGGCTCCCAGGTTCCAAAAACCATCCCTGAATCCACTTTCTAAACCCACAGGGATCCCCTAAGGCTGGGCATGGCATCATAAAGTGACAGGATGAGACCAAGCATGAAGAGGTGAGGCTGAGGAGATTTGGAGCTCCCTGAATTAGTGAGGTGGCTAACTAGCATCCTTCATCTGCAAAGGTGGCAAATGCCTCACCTCCCGTGGGGTCAGTGTTTCTGTGCTGATCTCCTCATGCAAAGTGCCGGCTGAGATAAAGATAACAAAGTACTTGAGCTGCCTACTTAAAATTAGGTGGACTGACCCAAAGCCATTCAAAATCTCCTCTCTAGGTGCTCTGAAGCTGGCTTGAATGGGAGGAATGGTGAGAAACAGACACGTTTACAGTACATTGGCTGCTTCTCACCACAGTAGGTTAAATGAGGCTGAGAAGCTGAAAAATCAGGTTAAGCAATTGGAGCATAATATCCTGGAGGGGAGGAAAGCAGGAAGAGACCATTGCTATTTGAGTCAGCTGGGAAAGGGGGCTGCAACATCACCTCTGTGCAAAAGGAAGATGTTTGTTTTGAGATATTATTAAAAAAACACAGAGAATTAATATTACTAAAAGTTGCCAGGAATTGTCAGACCAGGGAATGCTTTTGTCAGCGTATGGCTTTTGGGGAAAAGCTGTGCAAAGGGCTCAGCCAAGCCTTGCTGCGCTGTTCCCTCTGCATCTTTGAAGCTGTTCAGTGCACGCAACGCGTGCTGGAAGCAGGCGAGCCCCTGGGACACGGCGCTGGGTGCATCAGCTGGCCGTACTGCGCAACCACCAGGCGCGCTGCATTCGGTGTCCACGGGGAGGATTAAAGTAAACAGGACATGGTTTGGTTCTTATTTCCCCCTTCATTTCTGTGACATCTGCTCCCATCTATAAACGTCCTTAAACACAATCCATTTTGAGGTCCAGGGAGAGATACAAATTGGGGGGGACATGTTTCCTCTAGCAGGAGGCCTCAGAGCAGGTCCAGGAAAATGGGAAAACCCTCACAATGTTTTATGGAAAGGCAAACTAAGGAATTACAAATCAAAGCTGAGGATCCAGTTGATGAAATTAATTGAAAAGGACATTATACTCCTTATGAATAAAGCTATAATTTACTCAGTGAAGTGGGGAAGCCAGTCAGCAGATACTAATCACCGTTCACCCATCCAGACTGGCAGAATTTGCTTGCACCTTAATCTGCATTTATATCTCCAGCAGTATCAATTCACTGTACAGCAGAAACAAATGCATCTGAAATGCCAGCTTAGGCACCACGAAGGAACACAAGCAGCTCTGAGGCTCAGCACAGCAGAGCTGGCACACACTGCCTCCCCGCCTACATCTTCCACTGGAGGAACCCCATCAGAAAGCAGCAGCAAACATGAACCCACTCACTATCTGCAAGAGATATCTTCAGGTGGTTCTAGCCAGAGACCTGATCTGAAAGTAAAAACACAAATCCTAACGTTTTACAATAATTTAAAAGCCAGATGGGTGAGAGCATTGTTTGGACCGCTTGAGTATCTGGTCCTGCAAAAACCAGAGCAGAGCTTGGAACTGCCAGTGTCAAAGTGGAAAGACCAAGTGACAAAGTAGAAAGCAATGCTTTACAAGCTCTTGGGTGAGATGGTTTTGAATCAGGTGTCCTGAGCTTTATAAAAAATAAAAGCAATTTTTCCCTTTTCAGTGTTCTGACAGCAAACCTCAACACACCATCATGATGAAGAGAAGCTTGTACCCTATGACCACTTCACTCCTGTATTTCTGCTGTCCAGGGTCATGTGCTGTAGAACATGCACAGCAACACGGAGAGATGAAAGAAAAGTGCCTGGCTGACAAAAGCTAGTTTCTGTGTTAAAATGTCCCAAGGCAAAGCAAAGCAAAGCTGATACTGCCCCTCAGTCTGCAGGCCACTGATGGGTTAGAGCGTGGTGATCAGCATGATTGGCCTCTGTGGGGTGAAACCCTGTGACTGTGGGAAGGGTCAGATCCCTGGTTAGCACTATGTAATTATTCGTTCAGGAGCAGAGTGAATGCTGTAATACCTGTATCTTCCAGGGCTGTATCTATATGCACCAGCACAGGGAACTTTATCTACAGTAGTTTCACCCATGCTAACCTTGGAAACAATAGCAGTAAAGAGAGACAGATATCTCAGACATAACAGCAGTGTTCTGAAGACAGATATTCCAGATCTAACAGCAACACCCAAGCTCCATCTACCAACAGGAAGCCACTCCTGCCCTGGCTGTACGAGGGCTATTGATGCCCACGTTGCCCAGCTCGAAACAAGCACACCACAGCCGTGCTGCAACCCCAGATTCGGTTTCACATATAACTGGGATTTAACTGATACATCTAAGTTAAGAGCACAGATGCAGGGAAGTTCCCCTACATTCAAAAGGGGGAGAAAATATCAGGAGGTGTCTCGGCCCCTCTAGAACCTGAGTGCTTCGTGCAGATCCCAGTCCAGGAGGGAGCACACAAAGGCTAGTGTAGGGAAAGCCTCTGTTAGCAGTGAGTTTGGGTCAGAAGTGTGTTTTGGAAAGCAGATGCTGATCACACCACTTGTCACGCTGTTCACATGCTGTGAAACAGCAAACTGGTTTTCTTTCCAATGAGGCTGGATGGGAGAGGGCACCCAGCTGGCAGAAGATGTTGATCTCACAGGACTGAGAGACAGATGGTTCAAAGCCACCCTCACAGAACAGATACGGCAAAGGCACCAGCTCTCCAGTTCCAGCCAGTTTACTCTGCAGACTCCACTTGCTGATGTAGGACCATGTTCATCAGCTGCTCTATCAAGATGCCCAGATTTGGTGAGATTAAACCTGGCCCAAGTGACTGGCAACACCATGCCAAATCCAAATGACAAGGATTGGCCTAAAGCTGCCATTTCCCAGATGAGCAGCTCCTCCAGATCCCACAGGAACTCTGCGGCAATGCCCAGGAAATTAAGGCGGATTTAATAACAAGACCACCCTCCTTCGGGATATTGCTTAACTTGCATTCCTACCTTGAGGCTTGCTTAGAACCATCTGTTGCTCTCTCTGCAAAGTTACTAGCCTCTTCCTCCAAAAGGGACATTCTGCTATAATACAACACATTTTTTTGTCCCTGCTACTAATTCAGCTGACTTTTCCCTTTTGCCCATTTTTTGCAGGTTCCATTACCCACCTTTTTGTTTGTGGTTTGTTTTGGTTTTGTTGTTGTTGGGGTTTTTTTTTCCTTTTTGGAAAGTACAAGCTTGTTGTGCTTGTTTCCATGCAGCAGAAACAAGTCCTTCTTTTACACTGAAGGGATCTGTCAAAACAGCAGTAAAATCAGCTGCTTACATAAATTTGCAGCATGCTACTAAGTATATGTAAATTAGCTAACCTGTACTAGGGAAAACCTTAGTCAAGGTGCTTTAGCTTCACTGTAAGTTTTGTTACGAAAATGGGGACAACATGTCAGTCCAAGGAAATTTTAGCTCCACAGATTAAAGATTTGTAAAGAGGGACAAAGGGGAAGAAAGCTTTCAGGACACTCCTTCCTCAGGCTTCTTCTCATTCCAGGGAACAGAATAAATTCTGAGTCACTTCTGGGTTTTTTTGAGACCACATCCTGCATGGCAGAGTGAGGATTTGCCTGTCAATATTACACCTGGATTTGGAAAACTGTATGTCAAGTCATCAGCAAATTAAACACTGGTGTGTCAAGAAGGGGACTTCCATTTCACTTACCATTTGGAGGACACCAAAATATGACATCAGGTATCCAGACTCCACCGCTTCCAAGCCAAAGAAATCCATAGAGATGATGGAAAACATTATCAGGAACAAACCTAAGGAGAGGGTTAATGAAAAACATCTATCAACATACTGGCACTGTATATAGTGCCCCAGACCCTGCTCCCAGTCACCCCCAGCATGAGTCAGTAGCTTTCCCTGGGGTTGCTGGGACTGGATTTAAACACAAGCAGAATGCTATTCAAAGTCAGTGTAGTAATTTAAACTTTAAATGTTAACTTTTAACCCCCTTACTTTCATCTTTAAATAATGTGACTATGTAGGTTGTTAGATTCAGCTGTTTATTATAAACTGGTAAATATTTGTATCACCAAAGCCAGACTAACCATTGAGACAGCAAGAAAACATTTGTTCAGACAAGACTGTAACCATAAAAATAATCTGATTGGACTCCTCGCCACTTTTGCCTGACTCTAGATTTTTGCCATGGGGAACAACTCCGTGACATCAGCCTAAATACAGCTGTTTCCCTGTACGACTCGGCAATGACGTCGGTAGCACATCAAATATCTCCGGTGTGGACCGATAGCGGTGTCGACACAAGCACCCAGGAAAGTATGGACAGGAACAGCGCAGGCTGTGGCTGCTTTTACAATTAAGGCAATTTCTGGGAAGTGTAATGGAAAATGCCCACTGTGTCTCACATCAAAACACAACAGTGTGTGCTTCCCCCACTGCCAAACGTACACAAATAGAGACACGCAAACATACGCTCCCATCATATGCAGAGCCACCAAATTAAAAGCATTATGACAAAGCATTTCTCTCAAGGAATGTGATGGGTTAGGATGCTGCTGCCTCCCTTTCTGTCTTGTGCACCTCAGATGGACCAAGACAGGAGAAAATTTGGGATCTCTGCATGTGAACAGCCCTAAAACATGCCTGTCAGAAAGCACTGATCCCACTGGAGAGAGAAGCGAGCAGATGAACTTTAGGGGTCCCTGCCCTTCCTTGTAGGCTCCTATGAGGTATAAAGAATGGATAAATAGGTGGCTGAAGTCCTCTCCTTCCTGAAGAAAACAGAGCCCAGGGGAAAAGGGTTGAAGACTGAGAAGTCAGCTCGTAGCCTGGCAAAGGGAATCACTAACCCTGTGGCATGGGAAGGATTTGCTGGCATTTCCCAGGAATGTGAGGAGAGTGATCCCAAATCGCCGACAAAAATGCTGTGGATGACTCGGACCCTAACAAACCAGTAGAAATCCACTGCATCCAGCAGCCCAACGATGCTGCTATCAGTAGAGCACCTGCAGCAATGAAGACCTCCTTCCAAGCACACAAGCCTTTGCCTGGAGGGATCATCGTCCTCCTACCCCAGGACCTGCCACAAAGCCTTCCTGAACCCCAGCGGAGACATCTTTTCCAGGGGATAGCTTTAAGGGGGATAGTTGCACCCCAGCTGGCCCCATGACGTTCAGGAGAGGGATGGGGGGGGGAAGGAAGGATGCCCTGCTCTGATACTCCTGGATATTTGGAGAAGGTGCCAAGGAGCTGGGGTTCATGAAGATTTATGGCTTTACCACACCCCTCCATGAAGAGCACCCTGCTGTTATCCTTACTTTGAAATCACTCTTAGCTCAAGCCAGTTTAAGGTAACATGCAAATAACAATATTTACTCACAACAGCCAAACCAGGCAACAGAGTTGCAAATGTTTATAAAAGGCACACGTGAAGAAATGAAAGAAAAACCACACTCTGTTTCACTCACAGGAAGATTAGATTGAAACGGGCGCTCACCCTTCATCCTGCTACCTTGCTGCAGGTACCACCTAGGAGGAGCTCAACCTTCCTGATGCTTCTTCCTTGTACCACGTGCCAGATTCTACAGCTCCTCTCCCCTTTGAAGTCCTTCATTGAGATAAGGCAGATTTGAACATTTCTCTTCCAAACAAGATAATTTTTTTTTGGAGCAGAGGGATAAGCTGTGCTCTTTAATTAGCGTTATACATTGTACAGATCCCCTGGAGATGCAAAGGTCTCTTCTTTAGATAGGTGTCTCCCCATATGCCTGCAGGTCATTTAAAGCTACCTGGCCAAGGGAAACCTCCTTGCCTTCCCTTCTTTCAGTAACTAAGGAGGTGTCTCCCCCTGGCAACACGTCTTTGGTGAAACCCACAAGGAGAACCCCAGATTGAACTCAAACGATTTTATGCTCATCGGAACAAGTGTTTCTTACAAAGATCACAGCAGATCCCATCTGGGTGGACTGCAGGTCAGTTGAGTGCAGCTGCAGAAGTAATGAACCCCCCCTGGGGTAGGCTTGCCTGGCTGGCACATCCTCAGGCTCTTCTGAAGACACTGATAGCCCATGCAGGAGCTGCCCAGATAATCACAGAATGGTAGTGGCTGGAAGGGACCTCTGGAGATATCATGCAAGGTCACCCAGACAAGGTTGCCCAGGATCACAGTGTCCAGGTGGGTTTGGAATCTCTACAGAGGAGACTCCAAACCTCTCTGGGCAGTCTGGTCCTCTGGCACCCTCTCACCAAAGAATTTTTTCCTTATGTTCAGGTGGAACTTCCTGGGTACCAGTTTGTGCCCATTGTCCTTTGTCCTGTCACTGGGAACCACTGACAAGAGTCTTGCCCCATCTTCTTGACACCCACCCTTTAGACACTTACAAACATTGTTAAGATCCCAATAAGCCTCTATCCACACTGTGAGGCTCAGGTTTTCAACCATGAAAAAAAAAAAAAAAAGGAAACTGGCAAAAAATATCCTTAGAAACCTCATCTTTTTTTGGAGGGGGTCTAAATAAAGGGTAAACTCCTTGGAAAACCTGAGTAACTAGCAGAAGGCAGGCAAATGATTTTCAGGGTGTAATAAAGACGAGGAAAAGTACCAAGGAGCCACGGGAGTGCAAACTGTGTTTTCAAAAAAAAGGCGACACAACATCTCTCAAAGCAGCCTGTGGCTTTGGGGGTCAGCTCAGCAACCCGCACCTGAAGGAGAGCTGGCATGAGAAGGTGAGTGTGGCCTCTGGGAGCCCATCTCAGCCCTCCTGCGCTGGACTGCAAAGGCGAGGGGATGCCAAACCCTAAGGCTCGCTGCAAAATCCTGTTCCACATGTGAAAGAAAGTCCTTTTAAAAATAGGACTCAGGTGCTAAAGCACCTTCTTTAGTGTTAAAAACAGGTTTTCCAAAGGGATGAGGCAGCCAATGATTCAGACAAGCAGCTATTTATCAGTATTTTCAAGGCCCTGGCAATTTCTGATCACTAAGAGATATGTTTGACATTTTTATCCTCGTGTTTTCTTCTCTGTCTCTTATCTACCGCAATGCACCGAGGCTCGTTTTTCCCAGGTCAGCTGAGAACATACTCGTCCGTGCTGGAGCTGTCTGCTCCATTCCCTGGCAGCTACCCTCCTGCAAGGGGCACAGAGCCCCTGTCTCTGCTTTTATGCAACCCAAGGAGGAGGTTCCCAGCCCTGCAGCCTTCCCAGGGAGGCTCTTTCAGTCTGAAACAAGCTAATTTTAGACAACAATGAGATCTGCAAGGAACGGGAGATTTTCTTCTGTGTATATCACAAGCTTGTTTACAAAGTAAATAGAGAACAGTCTGTAATTTGGGTGATCTAATTAATTATATAGTTGCAGCCTGGAGATGAAAGGTAAATGAGCTCATGAGGAGCTTCAGCCTCCAGTTGTGACCTGCAGGGGAGTAGGTGATGGCCAAATCCCCTTTCAGCTGCTATTGTATGGTCAGTCACCTGAAGGAAAGAGAGACCTGCAAAGAGAAGTCACGAGGATTTTAATCACTCCTTGCTGTAGCACAAGTGCTATACTTGCAGGCATGCTTCAAGGAATCCCATTGCTACTCTTGTAGAAATACTTCCAGCCATTTCAGCCACACTATTAGTCCACATCCTGCCTTCAGTCTCAGCTTCACCACCTCCACCCTCTTTGCCTAGAAGTTCCCTTGCAGTTTTGGGCCGGAGACGTTTATTTTGCTCCAGTGTGTGTTTTTGCTGTGCACGGGAAGAGAAAATCTTCTGCAACAGCGAGGAACTCGCATTTCAGCAGGGATGACTAAAACAAAGTGCAACTCGCCTGGCCCTTGGAGAAAGAACAGTGCACAGGAAATCACCATGCAGATTACATATGGTTGAAGTCTCAGGCATCTTTAAACAGAAATAGGAATGCTACTTTAAACTGAGAAATGAGCCGGAATCAGCAAAGAAAACCCTCTTAAACCATCACTCAACTATCTCTTCCTGTTAAATACTGCCATTTCATAAACACTGTTTAAAATACAGTTTTAAGAGTTTCGTTTCCTAAGAAGCAAAAAAGTGCAATACTTCGGGCAAGACAGCAGTCTGTGGAGACTGTAGCCTGCCTGCAGTGGTGGGGGTAGGACCAGCTGGTATTACTGACCTCAGCCAGTGCCAACTATAGACATAAAGGAAAAAAAAATAAAAAAAAAAAGCAAAGAAATCCTTTGCTTTCCCTGAATATTATTCTACAGCTCCAGTTGGACTTGTTCCCCCAGCGACTTAGCAAAAAATAACAGCTGGACCTGACTGAGCCCAGGAATGCCAACCCCTTCACATTCAGCCACTCTCCATGGCCAAATCTACTTCCATTTGTAAACTCAATATTCAGTTTACAAATCAGAATTTAATTTGAAAATGACATTTCATGTTATTTAAGCTTCAAGGGCTTTTTCAGACACAGATAAATTGGAAAAAGATACAAAGTATAAAAGCTAAGGTGCCTAAATCCTCTCTCAGGATCCCTGTTTGGAAGGGAAGTGCCTTAGTTTGTTAAATTGTGGCCAAGGATACGTATGACCCAGCCAGTCAGGACATGGCCATGCCAGGACAGCAAGTAACTCCAAGGGAGCAGGGAAACAGGCAGGTTTGGGATGGGTTTGAGGTAGCAGCAGGTTTTGTGACAAAAAAACCCAAGCAGAATACATAAAGAACAAGCACCAGCATCAACACTCAGGAGAAGAAATGTGCTGTGGCTCCCCTGCATGCAGCCAATGGAGCAGCCACAGTCTCTCATCCAGCAATTGTTTTTAATCGTTGGGGAAAAAAGTTAGGATACATATACCCCTTAAAATCATTAAGTAAAATTAGGAAGGATCTCAGTGTTTCTGGCAGTGTACACATGAAGCGGTTACCGCCTAAATAGAAATGACAGGCAAGAGGAAAAACATTTACAGCCAGGGCTGATGGAATAGAGAGATTAAGTGATTTGCCAACAGTAACAGAAGCAGCCTGTGACAAGTGATCTGTTTTACATTAAGTCCCAGGGTTTTGACCCTATGTAGCTCAGAGCATTTGAAAGCACCCAGCATCAAGTCAGAAGCTGGATCCTCACTGCTCTGTGGCCTAATGTATTGTGCTTTCAGTAACCTGAGACAACATAAGTCTACTACAGCATAAGTCATCTTATTTTAAATACATCAGCAATCATGGCTAATGGGTGAGATTTACCTATGGGAAGCCCAGCAAAGACCTTGATTATGAAAACTTCCATTACTCCTGGAAATTTCATCAGGCGTAGGATTTCTCTGATGTTAAACACGCTGCCAGACTCTGATGTGCCTACAGAAGATGACATATCGATTAATACTCTACTTATACAGGCTAGAGGCAGGAAGCAAGGAACTCTTGAGATTGTCTGTTCAGGTTCATCACCACTATTCAAGTGCTATTTTTCAGAAACATTAAATACTTACTGTGCTCTGTCACATGATGGTCTGACTTTGCTTTATCCTGCAAAGGGATCCAAACCATTGCTATCATGGTATTTATGAGATTTCCCACCAGCCCAACATATGTAGGAACAAAAATGCTGCAAACAGAAAAAATGGGGATAAGTGGATAAGTATCATAAACAAGACATTTCTACCTCCATCCTGCAAAGGCTTTGGCATTTGGATGAAGGAACAATCCCCTTGAAGTCACAGCACATAAGGTTATAAAAGAGTTCACATCCTTTCATGGAGGCTTTGAGTATGACCACAGTTCAAAATTTCACCAAAAGATGGGTATTTGCTATCAAAATAGTTTATCATTTGTATTAGTAACAGGGTATAATACAATGTTTTTAAACCTGTGTCAGGGGAACACAGTCCATCTTTGTTTAATGAAACTTAGAAATCTTCCCACGGAAAGCACAGCATCTGCTCATTGAGTTACATCTAATCCCACATTTCATTCATCTAAGTATCATCTCACTCCTTGAAATTTGTCAGCAAAATCAAATGAAGTCAAGGAAAGTGAAGAAAGTATTCACGATGATTAAGGACAGTAGAATACAGCCCAGCCTACAACCAGACCTGAAACCATGGAGATACAAAACCACTTGAAAAGGAGCCACTAAAGAGAACAAACACAATTTACAAAATCTTCTGAGAAGGTGAATAAACAGCACTTTGATTGATGCACCTATTTTTCTCCAAATCAATAGCCTTCAACTGTCCATCAGAGTCCCAAATGTTGGATGTTTAACAGAACTGGGATGACATCCTTAGATGTAGACACAGTGAACAGCAATTATTAACAGCTGTACAATGATAAAAAAGAACAATTACAACTTATCTAAAAAAAACCAAATTAAAACCATTGACTCAAAGTCAACAGGGTCAGTAAGTCGTCAATTAACACCGTCCTCTTAGAAGATTAGGAAATGAGTCCTCTCAGTCTTTAAGGGCACGTGGGAAGCTTTCAGGCTCTCAAGGGCATCAACTCTGACAAACACAGGAAGAGTAAAGTCCAGGGCTGGAAGACTGAAACTCAGGAGAGATGAGCTGGAAACAAAGGGAGGAGCATGTTTTGTTTCTAACACAGAGAGCAATTATCTACTAAACCAGCTTATTAAAAGTCTTCCCTGTCATGGGAACCGTGTTAGTTGAAGGGTTTCATAAAACCCATGCTTAAAGCCTACTGTTAGATGCAGGTTTAGGGTTGGAATGCCCAGCAGAGACACCACAGGCTGTGTCATCGTGTGGCATGACACTAAGTGCCCATCATGGTGTATTGGGGCATTGAAATTTAAACACCTTGGACTTTAGCAAAGTAATGCCTGGATTCCAGCAGAGAAGCTTTGGAGCACTGTGAGTCTGTGCAAACTCAGAGGCGACCGTGCCATCCCTGCATTCCTGGCAACATGTGCTGCAAAAACCAAGATGCAAAAAGGAGCTGTGAGCCACGGACTGATGCTCTCTGGGAGCCTTCTGATAAAGGACTGCTTCTTGCCTCACTTTTTACCGCTGCTTTCCCTGTCAGACCATGGCATATGTTTTGCATGGAATAACCAGCAGCGCTAATTGTAAAAGCCTCAAGTTTCCTCCGTGCAAGACAAAGGTGCGGTCTGAATAATTTCTGAAGTATTATTAAAGTCCCAGAGCAAGACAGTCAAGGGTTGAGAGGCAAACAACCAAGAAAAGCATCAAAGAGCAAATACATATATATACACACATGTATTCCTGCTAATAGCAGTGGCAAAATTTTAATTCTCATTAATTATTATTAATAACAACAAAGTCAGATAATATCTCCCTGCAAATGGACTTAGTGCAGTAATTTAGACCTGCTGGCTTCCGCCAAGCTGTTCTGCTAATTACCCCGTACCACAAAATTAGTCATTTACTGGATCATTATTTTTTATTTTTAGTGCAGCAGATTGCCGCTTTCTGATTTAAAATTATCTGCCAAACAGTTCCCAACCTACTGAAACCAACTTTGTGGACCCAAATTTTTATCCAAGAAATCTGGAATTTCTACTTTGCACTGCAACATAAAATTAATTTACTAACAATGTAGAAATGATAAAATAGTCAAAACCAGTAGCTGCAGCTAGCTTAAAGTTTTCTGAGGTTTCTATATTTCAAGCTTTCATTCTGATATTGAAAAAATGACAATGCAAAAATTTTCAGTGGACAGAGAAACCTCCTTTCCAGTCCTTCTTTTTCCTGAGTTTTTCCAGAATCCCACATGCCAGCATAAATATGTTTTACTCTTCAGATCCAATAATAATTACAGCAAGCAACAAAGGAAGGATCCCTCTATAAAACTATTAAGCAAATGATGCCCTACTTCACTGCAAGCATATGACTGATAATTCATTGCTGTGCAGAAGAGAGGAAAACCTTGAAATTTTACATATTTGGGAAAATCTGGGCCTGCCATAATGGATTTGTGGCATTTTGTACAGCTGAACTCTGAAGTCAGAGAGATCCAGTAAAACAATATAGCTCAAAATTATGTTTCACAGACAAGACTGAAGTGTTCAAAATCATCTGAAAATCCCTTTTCCTAACCACAGCTTTCTTTAAGTGCTTCATCTTTTCCCATCTATTAAGTGTTACCATTCCTTGATGGAATGGTGATGAAGGTACAGTCTGGATCAGCTGCTCCACCATCTCCACTATCCTTCATCAGAGATGAGATCTGGAGTTGGACATAATGCATCGGTGTCCAGGAAACCGCCTCTTACATTTGCTTGTTTGATTGTTTAAGAAAGATGAAGTGAAACCAAGGGTCATAAAAATGCCCTATCAACACAGCAGGTCATTTCTTTTTTTGTGAAACCCATGAATTACACACAATGATGCCTCCTGTGCCACTCCTCTGGTACGGCATCAGCGGGACGCGTCCTTCCTCTCCTACAGTGCAAGGCAACTGTTTTACACAATGGCAGCACAGGGCAGCTTCCCTGACCCATCATCACCTCCAAGACCCCATGAGGATTTCTTTGGGACTTGGGAAGGTGAGAAATTTAAGCATGAAATCTCATCTCTGCTGATACCAGTGGGTGTCTTGCATTCAATTTTGCCTGTTTGACTTCTCAGGAGGAAGTTTCACTGGGAAGGGACATGGTGGCACTATTAAGACAAATGAGGCACATGAAGCAGGTTGCTCCCATGGGACCTTTTCCCATCCTCTTCTCCTTCCTGCCCTCCCTCTTGTCCCTCCTGGCTGTCCACAAACCAGACATGTGGACCCAGAACAAGCCCTCCCAAGACCAGCAGCAGATTTCCTGAGCAGGGCGGAAGAACAAAGGACACAGGCAGGACTAATACAGTTAAATTAAAGGGAGCGAAAGGGCGCAGCAGCTTCAGCAGACGAGATCATTGTGTGGCCTCTTCCGGCTTCTTGCTGATTAATAGAGGTTAAGAGCCTTTACTGTCCTGGGCTTTGTGATCAAAATAACTCAAGTAACTTTATCTGCATACTTCAGCATGTTACTTGTAATTCCTTTGCTTCTCTTCCATCTGGAGAGAGAGTCCCTCACTGACTTTTGCCAGCAGCCTTCCTTGCTCTCCCCTTGGGTTTTCTGCTAGCAAAGCTGCTCTCAGGTTGCCAGCCAAAGCCACAGCTGCCTGCTCTTCTTGTGTTTCCAGCCTTGCCCTGAAAGGGAGGAAGAAAATACATTGCACTGTCCTGCATGGGGCTGATGTGCCCTGAGGCGCTGCTGCCAACAGGGTGCAAAGCAATTGGCTGCAGGAAGCAAACACTTGAGCTCAGCACAGGATTAGGTTTTGCCAACAGAAGCAGCTGCATTTTGTCTGGACTTAAAGCAGTCCAGTTTGGCTGGACAGGGAAATAAGAAAACATGAACAGAGTGACCTGGATGCCAGGAACCCATAACATCCACTAAACACTGCTTAATGATATAACAAATGCTTCTCCTTTTCATTTTCCTGCAGACATTATGTAAGTGTGGTGGGTACATTAAAAGCATCCCTTAAAAAGAGTTTTAAAGGGTTTCAAATCAGGATGGCTGGCCCAAGGCACACTTGAGGCAAGGCACAAGATAGCCTGTGGCCATGGATAATGGACAAGTGGCTGACAACTATGACTGCCCATCTGGAAACTCCATCTTTAATGCTGGTGGGAAAGCAGAACTGATGATGAAACCATTAATAGTAATGTCATGGTAAACAGATTAAACCCAGAGAAAATATCAGCATTCAGAGCAAAGCTGGAAGACAGTTGCATTTCTTCCCATCTCATGCTTACTCAGTCCCTGCATTTACTTGCAACTGTCAATCCCCACATGTACCCCACTTCCCAGGAGGGGGAAAAGCAATGGCAGGCTCAGTGTTACTTCGCAACCCACTCCCATCAGGGCACCATGCAGAGATCAGGCAGTGGCACAGGAGCAGCAGGGAGGCCACTGACCAGGCATTTGCAGGCAGCTCATATTTTCAGCTCACTGATTTGAACAGAGTCCCTGCTGATACCTGCTACCCACAGCCCCCAGATAGCACTGAGGAACGACATGCACCAGAGTCTCTTGCTTTCACCAAGGAAGGCCGCAACAAACCAATATGGGATACAGTTTTGGGCCTCAGCTCAAATTCCATTCCTTACTCTGACCTTGCTGGGCTGCGATTCCCATCTTTGGTTTCCTGCCTGGAATGACTGGGACAGACCCACGAGGGGTTGCTGCCAGATAGGAGTCTGTGTTCAGGCTGTGTGTGCCACAAGATGGTATCCATTGCTTTCTGATTAGCATTCCAGACACAGAGCCTTGCTCTGCAAAGCCCAGGAGAAAAATGCATGTGTGTAATTGCACAATTAAATGTTGCGTCAATACAGCGATTCTTTCAAGGAGGAAGCAGTTTGCAATGATTCCCCGAGGATTAAAGGATCAATGTGTATTTCGGCAGTGAATGGAATTGTGTTTGTTTTCTTTCTCTTTTTCTTAATAAAGTCAAAGTTGAACATGGAGAGCGCATAAATTGTTTTTTAGTGACTCACTCCTACTTCAAAACAGCGCTGCATAAAGCGGGCATTCATAGCCAGCCCAGATTCCTTACAGAGCTCTGAACGGACTCTCAACATATTTCTTTGATTGCAGTCCGGCCACACTATCCACTCATCCACTCACACCCTTAGATGGGTAGCTATGGGTGAAAAACAGATGGTGAGTTAAAAAGTAGAAAAGTGAGGGTAAAAAAAAATGTTCAGGTGAAACCACGACACCAAACCACAGTCTCCAGTAACCAG
Organism: Megaceryle torquata; assembly: GCA_024611175.1. Taxonomy (NCBI): domain Eukaryota; kingdom Metazoa; phylum Chordata; class Aves; order Coraciiformes; family Cerylidae; genus Megaceryle; species Megaceryle torquata. Next base: position 45,374 of record JANIJG010011369.1, read on the forward strand.
TGTTAGGTCTGTAAGAAAGTGAGCAATGGCCACTGTGTTCCTGATAACTTAGCGATACATAAACTTGACTTATTATAAATCAGTGGTGGTTTTGTTCAAGGACCTTTCTTTTACTGCCCTGACAATTCTTGCCGAGTGTATTTCATCTTGGACCCATCGTAGTCTGGTCTATGCTATTGAGATTCCTCCTAAAGACAAAAACCCAAGCAGGAACAAAATTTCACCAAAGCTTCTCAAAGCAACAAAACCACAAAAGCCTCAATCAAAAATAGATTCATTGAGCCTCAAGATATTTCACACATTTTCTAGGATGTTCATGCAAATGTAGAGAGATACTCTGTCTTCCACAGCCCAGAGCGAGAAACAGCACAGTAACACAAATGAACCCAGATAACACAATGCTCCTCAGGCTTCAAGGCAGCATGGCCAACGAAGGGTGGCCAGTAACACCCATCATTACCTGTGCCTTCTAGAGGAAAAAAAAAAAAAAAAAACCCAAACCTTTCTTTCCACAGCTCCTATTCTCTGACATCATGGAAATAAACATCCTACAAAGGCATAAATAAGCATGGCAAGAGCCCTTCCCCCTGGCTCTCCTGTCCAAGCAAATGGCCATGTGAAAATGGTACATGAGGTGAGAAGCGCAGGTTAATGCCAGCTGAAGGAGTGCTAAATCCCAAGTGGAACAAACGCAGCCTCCAAGGGACATGTGCCAAAGAAAGATGCCCTTTCTCACTTGCTTCCTCACAGTCAGATAGAATGTACTTCAGAAGAAGTACAACAAATCACCTGGGATAAATCACTGTAGCCCCTCAGTGGGATTCCTTTAGTTACAATTTTCCCAATTATTTCACTGGGAGCCTAAGCTTTCCCTAGAGACAGAATGTAAAACCTGAGCAGATACTAACCCCCACCCATGCATCAGCAGGAAAAGGAAGGAGTTCACTGCCCTGATGCAACTGGAAACCATGACCAGGATGTCCCTTTTGCCAGGTACACTTTAGATGAGGAGAAGCAGAAGTTGGCTGCTGCTGGTTTGGGGAGAGCAGAAGGCTCTTTTTCTCACTCCTGTGAACTTGACATCATCAGAGGCTGTCCGTCCAGGAGGTGGTGAGACTTTGCATCCGCACCCTCTGCAGAGCCCCTCACAGGGCGAGAATGAGTCACCGACAGACAAGTGCTCATTCAACTACTTATTTCCAGTAGCAGCCACATCTGGAAAAAATTGTTGATGGGAAAGGAAAAACAGATGAAAGGGGTATGGACATCCTGCATCACCCATTTCCGTCAGAACTGGGTGAGGGAGGGATGCTGAAGATTGGCGCTGGTGCGTTAGCAGGGCAAAGAGACAGGAGCACAACAGCAGAGGCACATCAGAGCTGCCATGTGCTGGGGACATCAAGCACAGGATGGAGCCAGGAGTTCACAGCCATTCCCAAAGTCATCAGAGTTACCTGTGGCTTAGCCTCCCTTAAGGGACATTCACTCCTCTGTGTGTCACTGACACAGCACAAGGAGGGCTGCTAGTGGGTCCTGAGACTCAACCTTGCAGAGAAGACTCTTTAGGTCAGCGCAGAGCATTGACTAAAAGCACCTAGGCTTCTTCCATAGGAAAAGTCCCCCCTTTGGCAGAACTCCCTTTGTGAGCAGTGTTCTTTGTGAACGGATAAGGCTGGCTGTCCATCAGGGGCTCTGCAGAAATGAAGCTATCTGTCCTCTGCCAGCGCCTGCTGCAGAGAAAATCCCAGCAATGAAAAGCAGCTTGGGCTAAGCAGCCCCTGCGGGAGCCCCAGCTCAAGCATGACGGATCCTGCTGCCAGGGTGTGAAGGGGTGGTTGCGGCAGGACGCTAATTCCCAGGCAGCTGGAGCAGCCTGCCCGTGCCAGCCCATCCTGCTGCCTGATCCAACGCAGAGCGCTTCCCAGGAACTCGGCTAATTGCCGGAAGAGGCGTATCAGTTACCATGCAATGAGACGGGGGCGGATTCGCATGCTTTGCCCATAACCCGCCACTAATTTCAAGTATCATTTATTCTTGTGCACTCTTTTCTGGTATAACACCCTATTTCAAAACACTGCACTTTGCCAATTCAAAGCCTGTGCTCGTCTATGTGGTTATTGCACCTCGCTGCACCCAACACCTGCACAGTTACAGGCATTTATAACAAGCAGGGGAATGAGCTGCACTCCCCAAAACAGTTTAGTTTAGCAAGCTGGCTGGCTAAGGCACTGCTCACCTCATGCTCCATGGTATTGTATCACTCTGTACGTCTAGAAACAGGGGAGTCCATGCAAGGACCAGCTACAAGCTGCACTCCCCAACCCAGGGCTTGCAACATCAGGCTTTGATCCTAGCAGTGCTAATACTGGATGAGCTGAGGCAGGTCAAGATAAGCATCAGAAAGTAGGTGTAAACGGTCAGTTCCCACAAGAGAGGCATCCCACTGGTGAGGCTGGGACATGGGCTATTCAATCTATCTGTGAACGATCTGGAGCAGTAGGGAGGTAAGAAGGTTTGCTGAGGATATGCAACTAAAAGAGTATTGAGGAAAATTGCAGCCAGTGGGGAATTGCCCATGGCCCATATAGGGCTGAGGGAATAGGCAACAACATGGAAGCTGTAGGTCAGTGAAGATTAAAGAGATGAGTGCAGGCAAAACAAGTCAAATTCACATATGAAATAATGGTTTCTGAACTATTATTATTCAGGGGTGAAACCTTTGGACTACCACAGACTACTCCACAAACCCATCATCTCAGTGCTCAGTTAATCAAACATTAGGGATTACCATGAAAGAAACACAAAGTGAACAAAGAGAACCTCATTAGACCACTGCACAGACTCCTGGTTCACCAGTACTTTGAATAGTGCATGCAGTCCTGGTCCCTTTCTCTCAGAAGATATCGTAAGAAGTGGGACAGGCTCACAGGACAGCAACAAGGACAGCTCATGTTGCCTGAGAGGGTTGGGAGCCTTCACCCCAAGATTATGTCCATGGGGCATATAATAAAGGTCCAGAAGTTTTTCAGGGACTTGGAGCAAGAGATTAGGGAGTGACCAACATGGACATTTCTACCACAAGAACTGGGATGCATCAAAACAAGCTCTTGGAGACTGGTTCAAAACAAAGAGAAAGGTCTAACTCTTCTCACAACATGTGGAAGGTCACTGGAGTTTGTTATTACTAGAATTGTGGAAGTAAGAGGTTTAGACAGGTACAAGCAGAGACTGGACAAGCACTTGGAAGAATGATCCATTGGAGGTTACTAAAGAGTCACAAACCACAATCATTCATGTCAGGAAATCCCTCGAGTTGAAGTAGTTGGAGGCTGGAAAAGCAATCAGTGAAGTATTCTGCAAGTTTGTCCCACTCTCTCTTCCCTCAGCTTCTTACTATGAATTTTATTGGAGAAAGGATACCAGGTCATGTTGAGATGCAAGTTCAATTTCCACCTTGGCAGCAAGAATCAAAAGTGTGTCTCCCACTACCAGCTCACAAACCAGACACACTAATTTTTCTCATTCTCGGGAAAATGCTTTTTTCCCCCTACAATCCTTAAACATTCCTGATAAAAGAATAACCACAACTCTCACTTTGCACTTGGGATGCTCTTTGGGAAAGGATAATACTGCATTTCAGTCCAAGAAACGTTCATTTATCTTATCAAGTGACTGATACAACACAAAGATGCAATCCCCCATCTCTTGAGTGTAGATTTTTTTCCCCAATCTTTTTCTTGCATTCTCTAACCATACAAAGTACTAACAGTTTTTTGGGGTCCCTCCTACCTTCTTCTTCTTCTTCGTGGTGGAGTTTTGCTCCCTAACGGGTGGCAAATGCTTCAAGCAAATTTTTTTTTTTTTTTTTAATTAAGCAACAAAAACTGTGTTTCCAAGCTCAGAATGTGATAAATGATTAAAACGCTCACTTTGGGTGTGTTGCTGGGTAAGGACTCCCACACACAGACTGGTTAGAAGGTGAGCAGTGCTTGCTAGACTACCCTGTGACTCACCACTGAACGCATGGTTAATCATATGTTACAGCATGTCTGACTTCATAGAGTACTGTAGGTGGTATGAAATAATCTTTGAATGAGTTCAAGCTTTTTCTAGCTTTTATGAGGTTACAATGCTTCAGACTCCAAAAGACTCAACTGGGCCGGAAACCGTTGAGGATTCGCTATATTAACCTGGGCTGCACTCCCAGCATGTCAGGTCTCAGCTCACAGCTGTGCCTTTGGAGGATCCGCAAGTTTGGCATCAGCTGGAGTTGCTACTTCTCACTGATCATGATGAACTCACTTACTCAGAGCTAGCTCAAAGCAACACATGGGCAGAGCTGCCCAAGGAAGAGAGGTGGGGTCCAGGTAGTTCCTGCAAGGGGAAAGGGTAGGATTTGGCTGGGAAAGAAAGAGTGAAAAGAGCTCTGGTGAGCCAGGACCACTGCCTCTGCTGGCCCTAAGGAGATGGGTGGTGACTGCTACTTCCAAGATGACCTCTGCCACCTTCCAAAATCAGACACAGGTGCCAGTGAACATGCTTTCTTGTGACCCCAGCCCAGGCAAGTAGACAACAGGACTGTGGGCAGACAGTCTGATGCTGCAGACAGCTACCTATTTTGCCAGTGCATGGAGACGTCTCAGCCTCAGACCACGAAATGACTTGAGCTTCTTCCTCTGATAGTCCCTTTTGCAAGCAGGGTGCTGGCAAGGCTACTGCAATGATCCAAGAGAGCAATCCTTGCATCATGCAGAAGGAAGGGCTCTCTCCGTACCCCACACCCAAAGCCTAACTAGGTAAATAGCGAAGTCATAGACTAGCCAAGACTGGCAAATTTCAGGACCATGTTCACAGGAATGACATTTTTAAGCTATGTAATCCTTGTCAAAACAAGTTACTTTACCCTGAGGTAGAGTTAACTGTAAATGCAGCATCCTAACAGAGGTAAGGCACAGAGTGCTCTTGCCTTGGAATAAGTAGCAGCAGCTAACACCACCTACCTTGAGGTGTGAAAAGTCTTGCCATATCGCATCAAGGGTTCCAGTGCCCTTTGTCTAATAAGACCTTTTAATGAAACAGGACCCATTAGGGCTAATTTTGTACAGGAAGTGATGTTGGAACACTAATACCCAAAAAGTCACAAAAACCCACTTCACACATCAGCTGGAAGACTTTATAGCAACCCCTTCTTTTGTTGCACAACAGACCCCTTGGAAACAATCCTTTCTCCAGCAAAGACAGACCCTGAGGGTTGTGGTGTAGCTGATTTGCTTTCTTGAAGAGTTTGACCCCAGAAGGGGGCATCTGCACGTGTAGAGCGAGTCACTCCAGCTCAGTAATGGGCAAAACCATTAATTAAAGGTGCACAGTTTGCTTGCTTGGGCAGGCTCCATATGCTCGAACCATGAATGGTCTTGCTGTTACTATATTTACTGAACTCTCCCCGTTTGTTTCCCTCATGGAATTTACAAGTATTTTCTTTCCTTCATTTAATGCACTTCATAGCAGTCAAATATAATTGCAGGGTCTTCTATGAGCATCTTGCACGTTTCCATGGATTCCAACATTGCCAAAAAGAACACGAAACCAGCCTTAACCTGCAGACCTGGTGCAGTGGTTGCATTTCAAGCTCTGGCTAACACACCTTTACTCTCAGTTGGAGGCGTTCCCCTTAGGGTGAAAACACGCTTCGTTCATTCTTCGCACCACGTTTCATCTTGGCCCCACTACCGAGACCACCTACAGGGATGCCAGTTAGTATCGTCTGCATTATGCCAAACTGGTATTTACAGGAGCGTTCGGTGGGAACCACATCTTAGGCAGCCTCACGGGCAGCCTCTCCACCCAGCCGCACACTCACAGCAGAAGCCCGCTCCAGTCGCCACCAAATGACAGCAACTGCAAGCTCCCCAACGGACTTGTACAGAAAATTTCAAGCAGAGTGTTTACTGTATTTTTAGTTACATTTAATTGCAAATTAGCAGCTGCAAACAAGGAGGGGTGAGCAGCGTGCAAGCCACCAGCTGTCTGCAGGGGAGCTGGGAAACCTCCCACGAGACATTTCTGCAGCTCCCGCGAGCGAAGGGCTGGCCTGCTGCATGCTTAGGGTTGCCTGTGCCTAGGAGATTTACAATTCAAGCCACCCACTGTTGCAAGAGCCAGAGGCCACACACTTCTTCAGCAGGACATCTTAGGGAACACCTGTACTTTAGATGTTACAACCAGGTAACTCAAGGCAGCAATGGGCCATGTTCTTTAGTGGCCAGCAGCAACGATCATTTTAGACTGGTGTTTATGATACCCTGGAGCCTTGCAGAAGCTGGTTGCATTCAGTGCAGTGAAGAGGTCCATATAAACAGACAAATTGGTTGATAAGGAAATTATTTACCTTTTGAGGTGACTAGGGAGTTGTTGAGTTTTCTCTTTTCAGTACACAATGAAAAAGAATTGTGTCATTTTTGATTCACTTCAGCTTTCTTTTCTGTGGGGCAACATGAAACATGGACTTCAAGGTGCTGCCAAGCTTGTTAGATGTACATCTGTACAGCACCAGGGAAATACTGGGGTGTCCAAAGTACAAGGATCTCCAGGCCTGTACCCACATCAGACCTTGTAATAATCCTTATTGAAAGTTCTCTTTGCATACATACAGAGACAGACCTAATGCAGTAGCAGCTGAAAATCCTCACACTAAATCTCAGAATTTATCTGCATAACATCTCTGTGGGTTCAAACACCCCATATGCATTCAGAGGGAAATGCAATACAGAAAACTTAAGTGCTTCAGTAAGGTCACAAAGATCATGGTGGAAAAAAAAAAACAAACCACTTAAAAATGAGGTCGCTTACATGCAAGTTTAGTGCTCACACCAGTGGACAACACTCTTCTACTCTTTCTTTTCCCTGGATCCCCCAGTCACAATACCAGTGCAACAGGAACCCACAACTCACTGCATCTTGCGGCACCATGACAACAGGCACCACTGCATATTACAGCACCGCTGATGGGAGAAGCACACACATGTAGATTTTGGAAGTGTGACATCACTATTACTGGTTCAAGAATTCTTCCCCAGGAGCCTTACCATTGCACACCGGTGTCAACTGGCCCAGCTCCATAGGAATCACCCCAGGGACACATCCTGGAGCTCTGAATCAATTAAAGTACAAATTTGAGTCAGTGGAAACTTGTGTGAGGAAGGACTGAGTAAAAACCACAGGGGCAAAGTAAAACAAGCCACGTAGTTCCTGAGAAATTAGTGAGAAATACTGCAATCCCAGCTGCGTGAAGGGCATCATGGAAAAGGGGTCGGAAATGATCAGCCAGGGGCTATATGTAAAAGATGCAAAGTCAGAAGGAGATGAAAATAGTTTACAGCAACAGGCCCAACATCAGTGGTGTAGATTCAGTGGCTGCCAATCCCTATCCAATTGGCAGCATCCAGTACAAAGAACCCAAACATAGGGCAGACATATGGATTAGCAGTAGGAAAGGACTGAGTTTAGTACTTACTTACACACTTAGGAAAGTATGAGTTTAGTATGTTTTACCAACATCTTTACATTTAAGCTCTCCTTCAGATCAAGACTAGTAGTTAAACAGGCCTCAAACAAAGGCAACTGTTTTTTAATAAATGACACAAACTAAGCACAACTTACAGCATTTACAGATATAGCCGACAACCCCTGTATTTCAACTACACTAATGAGATATCCTAAGAGCAAAACACCAGGGGATTTGAAGGCATAGAGATGTTCTTTTTGGTCTGCTTTAAGCCTGGTTAATATTTGCCTTTAATTTCTTCCACAGACCTTTTTCTCATAGAATCCAAACATGACTGAAAAAGGGAAGAGAGCACTGAAAGATCACTAAACATATGGAAAAAAAAATCATCCCAGAGGGAACATGAAAGCCATCCGCCCAAGACTCCCTTTGTGCTCATCCCGCAGACATGACCAGGAGAGACAGATGTTCTGGTGGTGAACACAAAGTGATGAACCCTGGTCTCGGCTGGCATCAAAAGTAACTGCACATCCAGACATCCAGAGAGCTCATTTAGCTAAGAGCATATTATCCCCTAGGCTAGCCAAGACTTTATCGGCTAGAAAAATCCCAATCAGGCGTGAAAGGAAGGAAAGGAAGGAAAGGAAGGAAAGGAAGGAAAGGAAGGAAAGGAAGGAAAGGAAGGAAAGGAAGGAAAG
>JANIJG010011369.1:53675-73842 GCA_024611175.1 Megaceryle torquata
GAAAGAAAGGAAAGAAAGGAAAGAAAGGAAAGAAAGGAAAGAAAGGAAAGAAAGGAAAGAAAGGAAAGAAAGGAAAGCTCAGACAGGACAAGCCTGAACATGTTCACTTTGTCCTTCCTAAATTACAGTTATATCCTCATTCCTCAGAGCAAAAGGCAGTTCAAAGAGACAATAAACTCCTTTTTAGTCTTGCGCTCTGCAGGAACGTCACTGAAACGGAACTGAAGTGGTTCCCAGAGATAAGGTGACAAAACAAATTAAACCCTTTCCTATAACTACCCCTCAGTAAAATATCAGCAGAGAAATAGAGGCACCGCTTCAGACATAACTGTGGCATTCATCTCAGGAAACAAGCCTCACCTTAGTGGTTTCAAACAGATTAATTTACTATACTGCTGCTCAAGCTCTGCAGCTGCTTCCTCCCTTCGCATCGCAAGGATATTGGCCTCTAAGGCTCATACTAACTTCATTTTATGGGATGGATAGTATTTTATTGTCAGGAAATGTAATTCCTTTTTGGGGTTCAATTTAATAAATGCTTCAGTTTTGGTCCCAAGAAATTTGGGCTGAAGCACTGTAGGCCATAAGATAGGTTTGGAGCAGCCAAAGCATGAGGAACCAGTTAAAGCAGCCACCAAACAGGGCTTCTCTTTAACTCTCTCATTTGGGCACGAAAGATGTGGGCCAGTGAATGGTCAGAAAAGAAATACAGCTGACAGGCAGGGAACACACTTGGGATGGTACCTGAGAGGTCTCCAAGGGCATATACACTCCATCCTGTCATCCTCCAAATCAAATGAAGCAAATCCAAAGGTGCAGGGCATAATTATGCCGCAGAGAGCAATTAAGTGCCAAAGGGAAAATAATTTAATATGCAACTAAAACCATGAGACACTAAACAGCCTTAGACAATGAAATATTTGGCAGCTGCAATACTAGACATGGATGGGACAGGCAGAAAGAAAAGGCTCCATCGTCCGTTACTGAACTGTCCAGAAACCATCAAGGGGTTATCCTGAAAAATTACTATGAAGTGAAACAACAGGTTAGGGTTTTTTTAATAAGTTTTTAATCTACTTCCCCAAGATTTTTATAGAGTAGTAAATCACCCTGCTCATCACCCCACTTCTGGGGTCTCATTGCCGACATATGTTCATGTAACGGTAATGAACTTCAAGCCGGTGCAGGGCAGACACCCTTTCTAACCATAGCTGGGCTGCATGAGAACTTAATTAGCCAATGGGAAACCCATAAATACTTCAGACTGACTAATTTCGGGTGCACTGGATTTTTTTCTTGCCTTTTCACTGCGTCAGGGAAGTTCTTTCCACCCTACAGCCCTTTGGAAAGGCCCAAAAGGATGGAGTCAGCGGTCATGAATAATCAGGGAGGGACTTTTCCAGAACAAGGAGGTTGCAATGTGAAAAAGTCTTTCTTCTTGGGGTGACATTTGCATGACTGAGGAATGACATAATAAGTCTACAAACAAAAAAGGCTTTATATTGCCATGATGGTTTTTGAAACCTCTCCACACTGGCTTGGTCCTTCCCATCCGTGCAGAAACATCACATTTCAGGGGCAGGAATTTAAGCTCCATCTACACCAGGTCAATTGCCATCTCTACAGCCATGGCTTTATCTCATTCTTTCTGGCTAACGCAATCCTATGACCCGCGTTAATGAAGCTATTTTACGGGGCACAACATTTCACTATAGGACTGAAGGGATTTATTTCTGCTCTGGTACAAGGGTATAAGATCCAAGCAGAGCCCTGGGTGACAAACTTGTTTGCATAGGAGATCTGTGAATGCACAGCTGGAGCCACCTCCAAGAGGCAAGGCCAGTGCTTGAACACTAGCTTGCAGTGAAAGAGCAGAAAGAGAAGGCACAAACGGTATTACCAGAATGAAAAAAGTAACAGCATGCCAAGACACCACCACCCCTCTGCCTTAACCTTCCCCCCTCCCCCCCAAGAAAAAGTAATCAAGCTCCTGGGAGCTGCTGGAAGTGTCAAATTGAAAAGGAGCTGCTCAAGTGCAGCCAGAGGAGCTTCGTGCCAGGATGCACACTTGCAAAGGCAGCTCAAGCACTATGGATACTGCTGGGGCACTGAACTGGTGCTGGAAACCTAGCCGGGGTCTAAAAAACACAGCACAGATGCTCAGACAGAGGCAGAACTAATGCTTCATTTCCAGCATGGGCTGTTTGCCAGATGTGGACCTCTGCTGAGAGTTCACCTAAAATGCATCTGAAACTCTGGACAAAGTCCTTTATTTTGCAGGTCATTTATTTTTAAGGAGAGGGCTGAACAGTGATCTCTGGAGTCAGGATCAGGTAGTTCAGACACCCACAGAAGAGTGTCCAGGGACTTTCAGAGCAGTGAAGCAGGCACTGCAGGAATGATGGACGCTGGACCAAGCCCAGCCTCCCAAGCCTAAGGGGATTTGCTCACACTGCCAGGAGCGGGGAAACCGTTTCTCACCAGTATAGGAAGTTAAGCGCTTGGCAACAAGGGAGGCAGCTCTCCCACAACTCCGGTTACGGTTACGCAAACAGCTGCCTTCTGCTGGGTTTCAACATGCTTCGCTGCTCCAAAAATAATTTCCTGCTTGATTTGATACCATTAGCAGGAGCAGAGCACACAGCACAAATGGTCATGCCGCTTCAGGCTGGATCCAGCTAGCCACTGGTTTCTAGCAAAAAACCCAATTTCTTTTTTTGGCAGAGGAGCACGATTATGCAGGAGGAAAAGGTAAGGCGGGGCGATAGCGTAAGTCCTCTCCTCTTCCACAAAGAATTTTGACGCAAGGCTGAAGGAAAGTACCTGCTACCTTCGTCTTCCCGGGCCTCTTTCCAGAGCTGAGATTTCCCAGCCCTTACAACTTGTAACACTTATGGCATATAACCAACACTCAGCAGCCAAGCAGGAATCAACGCCAACATAAAGTTCAATAACAAAGTCACTGCATGCTGGGCGATTAGGAACCGTGCTGGTCCTGGACAGAGCTCTCCTGCAGCATGAGCACCCAATACCACACCTTCTTTCATTCCCCACTGGATGAATTTGTGTCCCCTTTGGGGGCTTGTTGGAGTAATTCCAGTCCAGCCCAGTGCTTTGGGAACAGCAGCACTTTCCACTTCTAGCTGGACTGGAATTTGGATAGCAAATTTTGCCCTAAGGTGCATCTGATTTCCTGTTCCCTATTCCCAGCCCAGGCATCTGCATGCCCCTTCCTAAGGGACTGCCTTGGGGGGGACCCCTCCAGGGGCCTTCATCAGCAGTGCTTCAGAAACCTTGAGAAGTAGAGAAAGTTAAAGATGCCAAGGCCCATCACATCAGCATCGTACTCCATAGCCTGTAGACGCCCAACAGCACAGTATATCTACCCTCCTGACTCATGGCCATGCCCATGGGTTAGCTGGGATCTTCCAGGCGAAGTTCAAGTCGTGTTCAGCAAAGAAATGAAGCAGCAAAGTAAAACTCAATGTCACCCAGTAAAACAACTGCTGCAAAACAGGATTCAGAAGCTGATAGCACATCTACAAAATCATGGTATTTGAAGGCACTACAGAGCATGCACTGGTGTGAAGGAGGATTTGCCAGCAGGGTCTGGAGGTCTGTTTTAGTGTCTGAGGAAGCTCTATGGGATTTTCCAGTACTACCTAATTAGGAAGCAGAAATTCTTGACAGCATCAGCCAAGTGATTTTGTGCTGCTTTTTTCCTTCTCTTAAACCTTGAAATCAAAGTTGTGCAATGGCACTTGTTTATGCCTATACATTTTAAGCCCAAAGAGACCATGAAGGACCATTTTGTCTGATCCACACTACACAAGCCTTACCAGCCTCTTCTTTCCACAGTCATTCTTTGAGCCACACAAGGGCTTATGAAAGTTGCCCCTCAGCCACGACTAGAAGAGTGTAAGAGGTGATGAACCCACCACTGCTTTTGGGGAGCTTGGACAGAAACTAACCTTGGAAGGTAAAACCATGAAAAGAGATCAAAGGTTCCATCAGCAGTCCTGCACAGGACATAACTCCAGGATGACATCCCCAGCTTTCATACATAAGACAATAGGCATCTGAGCTGACCCAAATGGCAGGTGGGGCCTCTCCTGTCACCATCACAAAAAAAGGGAATAACCCTGTGAAGAAGATGGCTCCTCCGTTGCTGGAGGACCTGAGCTAGGTGGGAGGACAGGACCGGTGGGAAGAGTGTGCAAGCTGGTTTCCATGCTCAACTGACCCATGTCTGCAGCTGCTGCTGCTCCCACAGCCTGAGGGAGTGCAGATAAGCAGCAGTTCAGCTTTTCCAGACATAGCACAATTCCTGTTTACAGCCTCTGGGCTAGACTTTTCAAAGGAGCTAGGTGTCTATTCTTGCAGGAAACCAGGTGTGTAAACAGTTCAATTAATATACCCAGCAAACCGTGCTCTAGCACAGCAAAGAGGGCTAGTGGAGACAAGCCAAGAGCACAGGAGCTGAGGAAGGAAAGTACTTTTAAAGAATATGTGTAATTAGAGATGGGCCCGGGCCAAAAGTTTGTATTTGAACACCTGGAATAGCCCTGGGGAGCAGAATTGTAACCTGAACCCAGGTCCACATTTTGTAACTTGCTCCTCTCACAAATGAGCTGAAATCCAGCCCCAACCACCACCGTCTGAGCTACAGATATCCAACAGCCAAAGCTTGGAGATCTGGCTTTCTACTCTCAGCTGGGTTTTGGCCAAGCCATTGTGCTCAGCTGCTGGTCCCCTCTGTCCCTTTCAATGCCACACTGCCCAGTGCTCTGCCATGTGCCCCCTGTGCCCTATGCAAGAGCTTGCTGTTGCTGCTTGGCAGCATATTCCTGCATCTCTGATTCAAGGTGGAGATGCCCATTCAGTGTCTGATGTCACAACTCCATTGCTCCAGGGACCAGGGCATGCCCAGCTGTGTGACCCAGCCCTGTTTTTCACTGCACCATGTTCTCCCTGCCTTTGCAGGCTACTGCTGCAGCCCCTGATCAAGGCAGGATGCATGCCCCAACACAAAGTGCCAAGTGGCTCCTCCAACCATTTTTACAAGACAAATATTGCCAGTGACCCTGTTTTGTGTCAAAGCTGCAGAATCAGGGCTTGTTTTGAAAGGGCACAACCTCTCTGGTGAGCGAAGTCCCCCGTGCCCTTGCAGAAGTGGCAGACTCCCTTTTCTCCCTACAGCTCAGTTCTCTAGGACAAAGCGCTAAACTTCACCCACATCTTCCCATCTCTTCTGAATGTAGATTTTCTTTATAGCAGAATCACGTTTGGCAAAGGAAGGTCAGGCCCATCCCCATAGAACTGTCATGCCACAGGCACGTCATGAATTTCAGACAGCTTGCAAGACTGACTAAACATTTACTTTTGGATGGCTTGTTTCCAAAGTCCAGAAATAGATCCTTGTCCACAATAAAAGAGTGCCCGGGTGTGCCATCAGATGGCTTCATTGCCCCACTTGCATTCCTGCCCTTGCCTCCCCACAGGGTGCTAGTGCTGCCCGGCACCGAGCTCGCTGCTGTGAGTCACCTCTCAGGGCAGACCTGCAGATAGGCGAGGAGGCCTTATCTCTGAGCTGGATTGTTCTTGGGAGGTATTTGGCAGTCATTTTTGCATTATCTGACCTTGAGTCCTGTTAGACTGAGGTAGGTGACTAATGCACATGGCTTTTGATTGCTTTGCCTTTCCCAGTGGGCACCCAGCCTCTCACCAGCACAGAGTGGGATGAATTGGCACACCTGGAGATGGGCAAATGGGATTTGCTCATGCTGGATGCTGTCATAGCCAAGACAGCGTTTGTGTTTTAGAAACCTTTCAAATAATTTAGCTCCACTGCTATTCAGCTTTACATCATGGATATTACTTTTCCAGCTCTTGTATTTTTTTCCCTGCCACAGCTGAACCCCTGTCCCCAAGAAACAACTAAAAAAATAAAGAAAATAAGTCAGGCTGTATACAAAAGTCCAGGAAAAACTTTCTGAATCCTTCAAGGTCCAAAAGACTCCATCTGAAAAGTGCCTGCCACACAACACCCAGGCAAAATAAAAATGATGTAATTTTTGGTAGGGTGAGCAGATTACAATCGGGCAATTACACATCCCAGACCTTGTAATCACATGCAATGAGAACACACGTGGGTGTAGTGCGAGGCATGAGCCTGGTGTCACCAACCACAGACTCCTCTGCTTACCCTAAAGGGTTTCTTCAACAAATGGTTTCAAAACTTCTTTTCTCAAAATGAATAGGTCCAACTAGAAGTAGGTCACTTTTTGCCATGAAAAGTAATTCCTGGAAGACTGGGAAACATCCAGGACTGCACTGGAAGACATCAGTCAGAAGAATCAATCCATTATCTGTCTCATATTCAACTGTGTCAGGACAGTCGGAAAGGGGAGGGAAAGAAACCCATCACACACAACCCAGATGATCTGTTATATAGCTTTGTGTCAGGAAAGAGCCTTTCTAAGCTTCTGTAGGAAGTAAACATCTGACAAATGAGCATCCTCAGCTTTAATAACCATTACTGTCTTTCATCCCCCTTTTTTTTAAGTCTGAGAACAGCATTTAAGACTCTGGCCTCCTGTAAGGATTGTTCAGATGCTCCCCAGATGGGTTTTCCAAGGGGATTTCTAATTATTTGGGTTGTTTAAAGATATATCCTGCAGGAATCTGTTTGGTTTCTGGAGGTCTCCTTCCTTCCTCTACAAATTTCTTTACCCAGAGCTTGATTTAAAACCAAACTCAAAGGAAACATTTCCAATTACTTCAATATGTCTCAGATCACATACCCTGGGGTAAGAGAGAAATGAACCAAATCCCATAAAAATAAAAGATGGTGAAGATTTCAAAAGGATTCACAGTGAAGTTTTGTAAAGTAATTAGTCCAGAAAGTTTCAGCCTATAATATCACAGAACAAAGGAACATTTGGTGAGACTGAGAAAGCTAATACTGCATACAGACCACAAAGGATTGGATGTGTAATCCCCCCTCCACCCAGAAAAATAAATTAAAATTGAGCAACAATTGCTGTAACAAACAGTAAACAAGAAAACCTCAGATGGTCAAGAATATTCAAAGTTTTCAGATCCTGAACTACCTTAAATGGACCAGATTTTCAAAAGTGCTAAATTCCCATCCTCTGAAACGCCACGTTAGATGCAGTGAGAGACTGAAAGAAAATCACAGTCATTTCTGGAAAGCCTGATTGCAGAGGGAGAGATTGGAGAGCACAGCAGAGCCCCTTACATGTTTGTACAGGAAATTATACTAATGAACGTAGAAAGCTTGCAACTTTCACAGACCATCCAAGCCACCTCCCAAGCAACAGTTAATTACAATTACATACTTCTCCAAAGCTGCTGTCCCATATCACCCAAAATGGGATACAACCCTACAGGGCACGTAGCCCTGCCTCCTGCAAACACCAGCTGGGCAAACTGAGTGCTTCTGAGCATACTGTGGCACAGACCCACTGCTGGTTCAACACAGAGTACACTGATGGACCTTCACCATGGTGTCTGGCCTCTCAGATCACACCATTAGCACTGCCCTTCTCTTGGATCTGCATCTCTACTTGCCAGAGATGCATGAGGCCATTCTCTACACCACTTGGTACAGCACAGGGCTCAGCCCAAGCACTTGGGAGCTTTCAGGCTGAATGTTAGAGAATATTGCTGATGCTGGAACTACCTTCCCCCTTGGCTCTGATAGCCATTGGTTTGTCAGGTTAAAGAGACAAGTCCCAACAAGCACTGGAGTTAGCCTGGAAATGGCCATTCAGAAGATCCTTTGCCCTCTGGCTGCTTTCACTGCCTGAATGCTTCACATACCTTTGGCTCTCACCACTAGTGGAGCGGCTGCGAGCAGGGTTTCATAAAGAGACTGCAAGGAAACGAATACCCTGGGTGGGGCTTCAGAAGCTGGTGTAGTTCATGCAAAGGTCATACCCTTATTTCCCTCTGAACACTCCATCTGAGCAGCCTGGCCTTCACCCAGGGCCATGGTGAACTCTGTGACAATGGGTGTTGCATCTCCCCATCCACCCAACAGCCTCCTTCTCACCCCATCAGTCTGGCAGCAATGGCCAAGAGGAGCAGCAGGAAAGGTTTAATACCCAACACCAAATGTCTCCAAAAGGGCTGGTTTTCCACCCATCCCATACAGCAGCTATATATTCAGACAGGAGGAAAACAGGGGCGAGCAGCAGCCCTGGATGTGCTGATGCCTTAATCTTCCTGCCCCAGGTGGCCCGATACCTCTGAAAGCACTAAACCTTTCTGCTGCAGTGCTTCACTCCTCAGCTTCCCAAGTCCTAACCCCTCCCAGTCCACCCTTCACATGCCAAATCCACACATTTCCGATCATCTGACCTTCCTTCCCCACGTTCTCTGATAGTCCTTCCCACACAAGCACCACATACTTCCTGCCCCAACCTCACCACAAGTCTGGGTTCATTCACCAAAGCAGATCAGAACGGAACGTAAGCATTACTCTTTGAATCCAAAGGATTAGGAAACGCAAAGGAGAGAGTTATCCATATGAACATGTGCAGGCATGAACGGAATGAGGTTGTGCCACCCCACGTTGCCCTCCAGGTCCCTCTGTTAGGTCTCACTGGACTCAGCTCTGTAGCCCTTGTACTTCATCCCCCAGCCTCTGAAACCTCCCCACCACTGCAATTTATGGCTGGCTGAACTTCTATTTTTTTCCTGCTGCTTTTCTGAAACAGCAAAATGCTGGCACTTGCTTTGGATAAACAATTAAAAAAGAAAACAAAAAAACAAGCCCCAAAAATGGGATGGTAACTGGGCTCACAAAGGTTCTGCCTGTCCAGGACACCATGGGATGAAGAGGTGGATACATCCAGGAAAAACTGGATGCATTCCCCCAAGGTAGAAAATATTTGCATGAGCACACCTCGTGATAGAGAGAGTCTGCATCCCAAAGGCTCTATATTCTAAACAGCAAAATTGTAAATGTATTGAGAGAGGGAAGGAAAAACCATCTCATTGCCCCATATTATGCATGAGGAACACCAGTACCGGGAGATGGGACAACTTACTTGCATGACAGGGAAACTGCAGCAGAGCCAAGTCTCAAATCCCAATTCAGGGACTTAATCACAGCCTATTCTGTGAATTTTATTTTCTGTTAACAAAGAAAACACTATTTCCCTGGATTTCAACCCCTAGTGATACTGATGGATTTGCTGCCCACGCATGAAATATTCCAGAAGTGGGAAGAGCAGATGAAGCTCCAGTAAGTTATGAGGAGACACTGCTTCATTGTGCAACCTGCACGGTAGGGGTCCAAAATAGCTTGTGCCTTTCCATAAAATTCCAGTTTTGGGGATTTGGTGTGTCCGTGCTCTCCCCCCCCCAGCTTCTTTGCACTTACTACTTGGGGCTGTTAAAGTCAGGCTTGACAAAAAAAAGAACAAAACAACTTAACCACAACCTCAGCAGAACCTGGCAGGAGCCAGCTCCCAGCTGCCCAGGCAGGGCACCGCGCCGCACAGAAACCTGATGCTTTCAACGCCGCGGCCGAGGGGAGCGGTGCTCAAACTTCCCTCATTGCTTAGCAGGGGTAACTTCAGAGACACACGAGCTGTTGATTGCCATCCAGCCACTGCAGAACAACATTTTGCTTACCCACTGCCCCCTCACTTTCTAACTCCAGGCACAGGGCTGCGAGGCAGGGCAGCCTCCTCCGGAGCACAGGTGCAAGGAAAGATGAAGGAGGCAGCAGGGAAGTTTCCTTAGCTCCCCCAGAGACTTATATTTTTTTTCACCCCTTTATTTCCTAACTACCTGTCTGTTGGGGGAACCACTGTCAACCCATGGAGGGACATCAGGCAAGCCATGCCAGCAGTCCCTCTTCCCTTGGCTGTGGTGCAAGTCAATTCCCAGCAGCCCCCAAACCTCAGCTCTCTAAGCAGCATGGACCAGCCACACAAGGAAGTTCTGCATATGTTCTCCCATATATATATATATATATATATATATTTTAATACCTTTTTCATCATGGTTTCCTTGGGAAGATGAATCAGGTAACCCAAAAGGGCAGAGATGCCCAGGAGGAAGGATGGTGCTGTGGGGAGAAGGGGCATCCCCTGTGAGCTGACAGCCACATTTGCAGCTCTCCTACCAAATCCCTGCAGAAAATTAAGTGGGAATGAGGGTTTTGAAGGAAAATGGGTTGCTCGTGACAAGGCTGAAGAAGGGGCTGCCAACCAGCACCAACCAGCTCAACCCAAATCTGTCCCTACTCTTCCATACCCTATACCCTTGAGGGCTGCCTCAAGGCATGGGCTCTCCCTCCCATGAGCTTCTGGTTCCTGCCCTGAACCCCACTCTTCCTCCCTTGGGAAAGGGCCCCACCTATGGGTGAAGGACCAAAGAGAAGCTCTGAGCCCCACTGGCATGCCTCCCTACACTGAAGTTCAGACAAGGGGTTGTAGGGAGAGTATGGAAGAGCCACCTTTACTGAAGGTCTGCAAAGGGGCAGTGAGAGCACCTTTGCAGTGTCAGTGTGATCTTCCAATGGGTAAATAGGAGAAAGCCAGTGGACCCAAATCTAAAATTGGTGGCCCAGAAGTTGTAGGTGGGGTGATGGTTTGCAGGAGGGAAGGATTGAGAATGAGCTTAGTGCAGACCTAAGAAACTGCTTGAGACCTACATCCTGGTGACTTCTGGTATGCTCACAATCCAGCATCAAATTCCAGGACTGTGACCACAGCCACAATGTATTGATGGGCAGAGGTAGTGTTTTGGGACTCATATGTTAAGCAAGCAGAAAGCTTGTGAAGTAGACTGTTCCCTGAGCTGTTTCAGGCCTGCTTCACGAGGATGTAAATGGTGCTGCAGAAGTGCCCATGCCTCTCTATCAACCACAGGGAGCCTGAACAGCAAATCTACGTGTAGCCATCTCTACTGTAGATGTCCAAGATTAGATGAAGTGCATTGAGACATTTCTTGGGTTCAAAAATATGTTAAGTCATGAGAACTAGAAAGCTTTGCTGCTGGAAATAGGAGAGGAAAAGAGTGCCCTAGACCTGAACTTTGAGCCAAGAAGCTGTGAAGGGATCAAGTGCGTGATCCTCTATCCACACTCAGTTAACATGGATGTTACAGGCAATCTTTGGGACCATAGCATCTAAAACTAAGACTGTTGCCATGAAGATACAATATGATCTCTGGATCCTGGTTTGGTTTATTTTTTCACAGCTTTTTTCAACTGAGATACTCTGCACCTTTGTCAAACTATCAGCTCTGTGATGAACAGCCCACTGGCTATTCCCTCCCCATCTCTCCCAACGCATCACAGAGCTTGACCAACGGTGACAGACCACAGTGCAGCTCATAGATGACTTCCTGGCAGGCAGACATACATCACCTCCCTCTCCCCAAAGTCCCTCGATACAAAGGACAAAGCAGTGCCTGTGCCAGCACCACAGATCCATGCTGCTTGACTGATCTACATCATGTCATGTGGAGAAATACCACAGTTTCTACTGGAAGGGAGCAGGAGCAGCTCCCAGCAGCAGAATGCCCTGCTTTGTCCTGAAACAGAGCGCAACCCTCTCACCCTTTGCCATAATTCCCACCCGCCTTCCCAGCTCCCAACCTTCAGCCCTTTCAACACCCACAGTTTTTCCACCCTGCTGCAAAGCAATGAGAAATTCCCTGCCAGAGGACATTGTTGAAATGGGTTATTGAAAAAAAAAATGCAATTCCCTACTCCAAGCAAACAAGCTCCTTCTTTTCCCCTTGAGGAAGAAGAATAATAGCACAGCCAGGGAAAAAGAAAAAAATAAACTATCGCCAAAGCCTGCTGTAATAATATTAAATAAGAAACCAAAGGGGTTTGGCCAGGAAAATCCCAAGTTCAAAAGAATAATTGCTCTAAGAGATTTAAGCCTACAGCTGAGTCACTAAAGTGAAGAAACCTCTCCTTGTCCATAGAAAGCAAACAGATCTTGGGTCATGCAGCAAAGCTTCTGTATGTCCTTGTTAGAAAGAAAAGAAAGAAGCCAAAGGCAATTAATCATAGTCCCAGAAGAAAGGATGAAATCTCTGTAATTAGCTACCTAGGCTCATCTTTTCACTTTTGAAGACTAATCCAGCTTTCTTTCCCCCTTCACCTACAGCACTGCCACAGGCATCTACTATAAATACTAACTCACTTCTCTCCAAGGGTACACATTCAACTGCAGCCTGTGGTCCCCTAACAGCTTTGCAGTCAATGGGCAGGGAAGGGGGGGAACATCCATAGAGCAAAATGAGCTTCTTTTCCCAATCACCTTTTGCAGATGAGTTGTCATGGAGTTTTCAGGCTTTCCAAAAACCTAGAGACCTTGGCTGAACTTTCACACTAGGTATTTCAGAGCCACAGTCCTGATCCAACTGATCAGTGACCAGAAAACATAAAAAAAAAAAAGCATACAAACATGAAAACACTTACTAAATGGTTAAGATTACAACTGCTTGGTTTAATAAATTGGCCTATACCACATCCTCAGGTGGGGGAAATTTGCCTGACCATCACCCTGCCCATAGAAAGCATGTTCTTCACAGCTGTATGCACTGTTCATACAGAGGTGAGCGGACAGGGATGTACATTAAGAGCAAGGTCTCCACCAACTAAATTCAAGAAGGTGAGGCATGTTGCTGAGCAGCTTGTAACTGCAAAAGGCAAAGCCACATTCCACAGATGAAACATGTCCTGGTATGAATAAAAGTCTTGCTACAGCTTCACTCAAAGTTTTGGAAAACACGAGGGGAAAAATGTAGTACTTGAGTGAGAGGCAGAGGGAGGTCTGGAGCCAGTGGCTCAGCTTAGGAGCCGAGATCAGGATCTGACATCCAAAAAATCCTATGTAAATTAGAACAAGCCATTCAACTTCACTGGGTCCCCCTTAATAAATAAGGGTTGACAAATATTATTTCAACAATGAAAACAACAACAGACCAGCTCTTTAGGTCAAGTACATCAATGGTAAATACAATACAGTGGAATAATACCAAAATGACATCAGCTGAGGAACTGAGACTGATTTCTAACCCCTCTCTTGTATAGAAACCACTGCTAACATATGAATAATGCTGTCAACAACAGTTGGGGAATGCCAGCCAGCTTTGTGGTGAGGGAGAACAAAGAATGCAGAATGGACAGAAATCCCCAGCTTTGCTCTGCCATGACAACTCAGAAATGCTTCTTTTCAAAGGAAGGAGATTGGGTCATTCTTTGGAAAAAATGGAAGCAATGACACAGTTCCAAGTACAGCTGGAGCCTTCCTGGGTAAACGTGGGAAACAGGGAGGGATGATTAACAGCCAATGTGTGGGACACAGCAACAGAGACAAGGAGCCCTGGGTCCGTCCATATGTGACACCCACTCCTTTCCCTCCAGGTCAGTGCTGCAGAGACAGACAGAGGCTGCGGGCTGCTTTCCCCAGCGCTGCTGCAAGACAGAAGAGTAGCTTCAAACCCACGGCGATGGGATGCTCCAGCAGCCAGACACGAACTGCGAGGCAGAGCTGCCCTCTGACGGATGCGAGGGAAATAACCCCAGTGATGGGGAAATCAAAAGATGTGCGTATTTTTACATGCATAATATCCCATAGTTATGGGCAACATTCACTTTTCTCAGTGTTATGTTGCAGGCATGAACTGTAAAGGCCAGAAGGTTTCAAAATAAGCAGCAACCTGGGGAGTTTAGAAGCATGCTATTGTCTGACAGCACCAACCCCTGTCATCTAAGAGCCAGACTGCATTCAAGTGTCTCTAACTAATCAGCTGAAACAGATTTTCCCCCAATGATGATTTTCTCTATAATCCAGCATTTGATGCACATGATGGAAAGTGAATCCCCATAAGTTTTTGCTAGATAATAATGCTACTTAAATGTTGATATTTAAATATGGGCATATAACCAAAGATTAAGCTGAGAACTGAAGTAACCTTTACTTTTAGACAGTTAACACAAACAGGGGATACTGTATTTGTTTAAAAATAATACTATTTAAAACCCACTCAACCACCAACATCTAGAAACAATTTAAAATCCTGAATTAGTTAATTTGAGCAACCTCATCTAGTAGAAGGTGACTCTGTCCGTGGCAGGGGGATTGGAACAAAACTATATTTAAACTTCCTTTCAACCTAAACCATTCTGTGATGGTTCTGTGATTGTGTACATCCCAGATTTTCATTTTATATAACCACAAAACAGCTAGAAAACAAACCCTTCTAGCCAGCCTTGTGTCAATTGGCCAACACAGAGCAGACACCAACCACAAAAGAATTAAGGGAAACCTTTTAAAGTCTCAAGCAAGAGGAAGAAAACTCCTGAGATTGTTTGCAGCAATTAGTTTGGCCCAACACTTCCAAGGTACAGCAGCAAACAGAGTTTCCAGGGGCTATTCCTCAAGGCAGCAAGGTTAAAGACTTCTACTCAAGTAATCTTTGCAAAGATTTGAGACACAGGGTAGCATCACTGCAGCACCCAAACGCACAACAGGGTTCAGACAGCAATGCACGATGCCTAATGGGGTAACAGTGTGCCCTATGCAAAATGTCCAGGTGACATATTGCCACATACAGCCTGCAGTGCTTATGGAGCTAGGACAAGTGCCATGAGGAAAAAAAAAATTAAAAAAGAACCAGTGATATTTGACTAAGCTGCTTGAAGTCCATGAAAAGTGATTTTTAATGGGCTAGCATTGCTGTACAAATGAGGGGAGGTAGGAAACAGGCTGGCAAGGCAGCTCTGGGTGGCTGTGCCAGCGCAGGCAGCTACAGGCAGCAATGGCAGGCAGGCCACAACACCTCACGGGCACTGACACCAGCCAGCCACACTGATCCCTACCAGGACAAGCCCAATTCCTGAAAGCCAGAGCTTTAACCTCTAATGACCTTTAAGCTCTACTCCATGCTGTAGAGTAGCCCTAATGCTCACAAAGGGTGGGAAAAAAAAGTTATTTCCATCCTAAAGCCAAATTTGCAAAAGCAGGTGTCCCTTATAAAGTAGAACAACAAAACCACTCAATTTTACAAAGGTTTTCCACCTTGCCACTACAGAAACACTGGGGGTTCCTCCACATTTACAGCCACATGCACTTCCCTGCCTGCAAAGTTCTCCAACGTACCACACCTTTTAAGCTTCCTTTACTAATAATGAACACAGACTGATAAATTCAGTAAAATTGGGCAGTTCTTTGCTATTGCAGCACATAAGAGAAGGTGGCAGCCTGCTGCCATGTGCCAGGCTGCGGAATGCAAAGAGGGAAGCAGCAGCCATGTGCTTCATCCTGCTGTGACAGGGCTAGACCTCCTCCTCACCCAGCTGTCCCAGCCTTCCTCTCCCCTTTCTCAGGGTCTTGCTCTATACTGAACATTCCCCAGGCACACAGATTTCCCCACAGGTTTCACACTGCTCCTGATTTCCACATCTCAGTTCTACCACACTGTTCCTTAAGAGTAGGCTCTGCAGCGCACGGTGCTTTTCAACACAATCGGCTCCAAAGAGAAAACCGGGAGACCAACAGACTCCATTTCTCACCTCAACTTGTTCTTAAATCAATTTAAGTAGACTGAAAATGACATTTTCAACAAGATCTCCTTAAAAATACTAAGAGTAGGTCTTTACAGCAGCATGGAATACAAAATTTTATTTCTGATATGATCCTCTGCTGCCACCAGCAGTAAGATATCATCACAAGCTGGGGGAAGAGCAAGAAAAACTAGCAGCACCACAAAGTTGCCACAAAGCCAAGACCAACCGAGTGGCCCACTCACCCAAATTTGGTGGAGAGGACACCTCCCAAGGCAGAGCCAATGATAATGCCTACTCCAAAGCAAAGACCGAGCTTCCCCAAGGCATCAGCACGTTGGGAAGGAGTAGTCAAGTCTGTAATAACCTTCTGAGCACCTGCAGGAAAAAAATAAAATAAAAATCCCTTAGAAGAAGTTTGTCACAGAGGCTGAGCAGCAGGTACACAAATTTTCAGGCCACAAAACCTGTGCCCTGCACAAAATGGTCCTTGCATTTCTCTCTTCAACTTGTTCTTAAATTGTTTTATGTAGACAGAAAGTGAGATTTTCCAACAATGTCTCCTTAAAAACACCAGGAGTAGCTCTTTGTAGCAGTATGGAAAACTAAATCCAGGGCAAATGCTTGTGCACACCATTGAGTAGAATTGGTTCAGCCCATCAGTCAGTCATAGGAAATAAAAACACTCAAACCACTCAGATAAACCACTTCATAAGAGGCAACAAGAAGAAGGTTAAGAGCCTATCAACTCAAGTCCTCTTGCATGAGTCACTTGTAGTAGCTAAAGGTTGTTTATGGTTTCTACTGGAAACAACTAGGAAATGCCAACTAAAGCAGAACTGCTTGGTGGGTAATAGAAGGTATTTTTGTAATCACATTTCCTTTCTAGCAATATGCTCATTTTACCGGAAGAAAGGGAAAAGCACCCTATAAATTAACCTGGTTGCAAGAAGGCAGCTGCGAAGTTTGGGACAGAACTGCTACCAGAAAGCGATTGTCACCTGTGTAAGGATGGTGAAGTCCAAGCAATTTGCTCAAGATCATACAGGTGGATGGATCTGGGACTACAGGCTACTAGTCCTGCTTCCCATAACCAATACACCTGCTACTTCATGTTCTCACTGTTTTGTCCCTGATGACCATCAAATTTTCCTCCTGCCTTCCTTCATGCCCTTGAGCCTCCTGACTTCCAGCAATGTAAGAAGGTAGGAACTGGAAATTATAGCAATTTGGAATGCCACTCAGCCCTGAGCCACCTTACCTGGTACCCCGTGCATGAACACTGCTGGCAGCCTGGAGAGGAAGAGGAGGGGGATGCTGGTGGAGATAGACATGAGCAGGAAGAAGGCACTTCCAGATGCACAGGAAAGAATTAAAGCTGCTCGGGTGCCAAACTGATCTGCAAACCTGATATAGAAATGGTACAAGGTTGTCAGAATTGGTACCATGCAGGTCATTACAAGCACAACACACCCAGATGGATGCAGCTGCATGACCATCTCATTCATTTATCCACCATCGGAAGTGCTGATGAGATTTGCAGAAGTCTCAGTTCCCAGAAGAGGACTAGATATTCAGATACTCAGCATCAATAAATACCCTCTTTTTTTAGGCTTCCCAGACCAAAGACATTTCTAAGGTTACACATGACTATAAAACATTTGCAGGATTAAGCCATTAGGAACTGGGCTTTGAGGACTCTGATGGTTTAAACCTGTCCCAGTATATTATTATGCTTAAATATGTGCCATTAAAACATAGCTAAGTTAATATAAAGGCTCCTTCTATGTTGCAGTATTGCTAATTATAATATTTCTTTTCCCCTTGCCCATTTAGGAAATCTTCAGACATTTCAACAGGACCACAAACCAGAACTAATTTTTTTTTTTTTTTAATTCAGCTAAAAAAAAAATGTCTGGCCTTTTTCAGCTCTGAAAAGGGTCATGAGAACTGTTCTCACCTTCCAAAAATGGGACCGCCCACAAGCTGGAGAACACCAAAGGTTGTCTGGAGGTAGCCAAACCCCACTGAATCCAAACCCAGGTTCTTTGCCAAATACTAAAAAAAACAAAAACAAAAACCAAACCAACCAAACAAACAAAAGTAAAACAACCACCAGCCCAACAGGTCAGGAGAAATGAAGTATGTTGTACTTCAGAATAAACACTTTAATGTCTTTGTAGAGAGGACCACAGCTCCAAACAAGCACTTCCCTGTACCTACAGATGAAATCCCCATTAGGTCAAACACAGGCTGCTTAATAAAGACCAAAAGTCTCCGTCTCACTCCACCTACTAGTGAAAATCAGGGTAATGTGATCAAACCCATCAATCTGGCACCCTTCACCTTTGCACTCCAACACATCCAAACATATTCAGCTACTGCTAACAGGGGCTGAGGCAGATTTTAAGTAGGCTTTCTACCTCCAGACCCTGCAACCAGAGCAGTCCAAGCACCACCCAGGAGACGACTGTGGTAAGGTCTTGGCGCTGTCGATTAATCAAGTAAGCTGAAATCAACGCAAGCACAACATGGACCAAATAGCGCCTTTACTTAAGCTGGATGGTGCACCCACAACCTGAGCATACAGAAAAAACCCACAGATGCGCACCTTGAAGAGCCACAGTCCTTTGGATTTTTTTTAATTTAACAGCTGTATACTCCAGGGACAGCTATTCCTGATTCATGTTTCAGCTTTGTGCTATCTGCTATGAGTTGTTTGAAACACTCAGCCAAGTTCAGCTCTCAGAAGATGGGGAGGTGCCCCAGTCTTGCCCACTTCCCTGGTACATGCTCTGCACCCAAACCCCCTGTAAATGATCAGTGATCCACTGGTCAGGAGTACCACAGATTCAGGAGCTCACAAGAGCAGGAAAACTGCCTGGTGGGAAAGGATATGAGGGTGTTGGTCAACAGCCGGCTGAATATAAGCCAGCAGCGTGCCCAGGTGGCCAAGAAGACGAATAGCATCCTGGCTTCGGTCAGCACCACTATGGCCAGAAGAACCAGAGTAGGGATCTTTCCCCTTGCACTGGGCACTGTTGAGGCTACACCATGAATCCCCGGTTCGGTTTTGGACCCCTCACTCCCAGAGGACATTTGGGGGCTGGAGCGTGTCCAGAGAAGGGGAACAAAGCTGGGGAAGGGTCTAGAGCACAAGACTGGTGAGGACTGGCTGAGGGACCTGGCTTTGTTCAGCCTGGAGAAAAGGTAGCTCAGGAGAGACCTTCTGGCTCTCAACAACTCCCCAACAGGAGGTTGGATCCGGGGGGATAGGGGGAGGGTAGATGTGGCACTTATGAACAGGGTTTAGTGGTGGACTTGGCAGTGTTAGATTTACAATTACACTCAAACTTAAGGGCCTCTTCCAACATAAATGATTCTATGAAACAAGACAGAAGAGTCCAGTAAGCAAAAAGAAATGTCTCTCACAACGTGTTTATAGTGCCCTCAGAAAAACCCACCTCTGATCTGAAACCTCTGGTTTCTGCTGCCTGCTAATTAAGTCACTCTCGCACTGCAAGCAAGAAGACAAACTACTACATCAGCTTCAGCCAGGGCCATCGGGGCAGGAAAGGGCTCTAGGTGCTACTGCAGTACAAATAATGACCCAGCTTTTACTGCCTGGGCACACCCTGAACACAGTCACAGCCTGACTATTAGGTAGGGATACACTTTCCTCTCCTGCAAGAAACTCTATCCTGACTTTGGAAAGTTACACAGCCTGGCATCGAAGGCAAGATGTGCTGTGAAGCAGGACAACCCCTACTCACCGGCATGGCTCCCATCTGCATGAAGAGGAAGGTCAGCTCTAGGGTTGCAATCAGGTAGGCAACAAGGATCACTTGTCCACACTTGACCTCTCCCAAGGGGCCGCCCACCCCCAGGGTCTTGCTTGTCATTCCTGAGGCTTCTTCCTCACCTCCAGAGCTGGCTTTTGCATTCATAGTGCTCATGAAATGACTTGCTGCAGGCTGATGGGCTGGAGGATGACAAAAAGGTAAAGTGCAGAAGCTGTATGTACAGCTCAAAGCTTATAGTGCTGAATATATAGCTCAGTCAGCGTGCCAGAGATTTATTTTCTCTTTGGTGGCTCAAAGGAAACTACACATCAAACCACAGATCTCATTCTTCAGCCTTGTCCTGGGTGGGCTTATTGCTTCAAGCACCATCACAAAAAAGTCCAGCTTGAGAGTCCCAGCAGGGTGAAAGTGGACATTGCCCCAAACAAGAGCACGTGACAAACCCTTCAGCTCCTTAACTGTTTCAATTCTTTCACTCTGGTGACTCAGAAGAGATGACTGCTTTAATTCTTCATGAAAGGCACTTTGATTTTCTTTTTGGAGGTTTCAAGGGAAGCTTACTGCAGAACAGTCCTTTCCAAGTCCTCATGCTTCTTGCAGTAGATTTATACAGATCCTGGAACAAGCATAGGTCCTATATACAGTTAAAGCTCCTCTCACCACTACCTCTAGCTGAGCCATTTTCTCTCCTTCCCCAGATGTAGCAAATTTATAGAGAGCCTGAGCTGGAAATATTCACATGTGACTCCACTCATGCTACAAACCAGAGCCAATGACTAAATAAATAAATAAAAAA
>JANIJG010011370.1:0-31915 GCA_024611175.1 Megaceryle torquata
CCCCTCTGCTGGGAGGCCAGGCTGGGAGAGCTGGGGGGGTTCAGCCTGCAGAGGAGAAGGCTCCAGGGAGACCTTCTAGTGGCCTTTCAGTACTTAAAGGGAGTCTGTAAGAAAGATGGGGACAGACTTTTGATCAGGGTTTGTTGGGACAGGACAAGGGGTGATGGTTTTAAACTGAAAGAGGGAGATTTAGACTGGAAAGAAAGAAGACATTTTTACACTGAGGGTGTTGAGACCCTGTCCCCGGTTGCCCAGAGAGGTGGTGGCTGCCCCATCCCTGGCACCATTCCAGGTGAGGTTGGGCTGGGGCTCTGAGCACCCTGCTCTGGTTGCAGATGTCCCTGCTCACTGCAGGGAGTTTGGAATGCCCATGAAAGGTCCCTTCCAAACCAAATAATTCTATAATTTTGTGATTAATCTTGGGCTGGGGGACAGTGCTGAGCCCTTGCTGTCACTGCAGGCTGAGTGGATGACTGCCAGTGCCAACATCTCCTTCTTCGAGAGTTTCTGCTCCACGGGCCAGCACACTTTCAACGCCAGCAGGGAAGCATGTACGGTGACGTTGACCTCCCATGAGCCCCAGTCCCAGCAATGGGCCGTGCAGGCAGTTGTGCACAGTGAGTATGGTCCCATCATCCTGCCTGGAGAGGG
Organism: Megaceryle torquata; assembly: GCA_024611175.1. Taxonomy (NCBI): domain Eukaryota; kingdom Metazoa; phylum Chordata; class Aves; order Coraciiformes; family Cerylidae; genus Megaceryle; species Megaceryle torquata. The sequence continues at coordinate 652 of JANIJG010011370.1, forward strand.
ACAGGGTGGGACTGGACCCCCTGCACAGACTGAAGCTTGGCAGAGCCCTCACAGCTGCTAGAGCTTGGCTGAAGGGCTCCTTGCTTGGGCTTCCCCATCTCAATGGCTTGAGAGAGGCACAATGACCACAGAACGAGCCTGGGGGTGCCCAAACATTGCTTTCACAGGGAGGATGGAGACATCACACCACCCTAGCATGACAGGGAAGAAGGACAGAGCTCCACCCTCCTCCTTGTCATCAGGTCCAGCCTGCAGCACCCAACCCTGGTCAGGGCAGCTAGGTCCTGGGGACTAATCCTGCATCACCTCAGCAAGATCTGGAGCAGCTGGTTACAGCCCCTTGTTGGTCTTGCTTGAAAATTGCCCACTAAAGCAAGGACATCTGAAATGGTGGGGAGGGGGGTTTCTGGGGCTGTCCCTCTTGCAGGAGAAAAGGTCCCAACTCCTTATCTGGCTGTGGAGGCATCTGCAGGGGTTAGCTTCATGCCCTCACATCTCCATCTGCCTCCTCCAGAAAGGGGGCCACCCCATTGACCGGGAGGTGATGACACAGGCTGCACCCCACTTGTCTGTTCATTGCAGCTTCTTTCTTCCCCCAGTCCCTTTGGATCCTGAAAAAGTCCTCGAGGAGCTGAAGGAGAAGGATGACAAGTTAGAGGAGGTAAATGGGTCCCTGGTGTCATTGCAGCTTCCCTGTGGATATCCCCCAAGGTGGGTGGCACAGGAAGCCCTCCTTGGGTCTTGACCTGTCCCTTCTGTCACAGCTCGGCATCGCCAACATCACCTATGACAAAATTGAGAGGGAGATGATAATCAACGATGAGTTCAGCACACCCCTGATCATCACCATCGTCACCTTGGCTGGCTCCCTGCTGCTGATCGCAGCCATCTACGGCTGCTGCCACCAGCGCTTCTCCCAGAAGAAGGACCAGGTAAGGCAGGAGGTGGGTGGGACTGGTACCCTGAGACTTTTTAGTCCCAGAGGCATCTTCAGGAGTTGAAGATCATCAGTGTTGCCCTTGCTGTTGGTGGAGACAACCTGGCTTGCCCAGTGGGCATGACCGTTTCCTGTTGCTCAAGGGATTCCCCAAGGGCTCGGGCTGTTCTGGAGGAGCAGGAGCTGCTCTTTGGTGTTGTCAGGGTGGGGAGGAAGCCAGGATGAAAACCAGGGAAATGAGGGGCTGGTGATGGTGGGATAGACTGACAAGCAGCACCCATCCCAGCTGCCATCCAGGGAAAAGGGCAGCTGAGCAGCATCCTTTGGTCATAATTTTGACAAGAAGAGCTTTCTCAGCCCAAAACCCATCTATACCTCCAGCCCTCCAAAAAAAAATCTAATCTCCTAATACCTTTATGAGTAGGGAAACTGGTTTGGGTGCCCAGCATCTCCTCAAAGCCTTCCCAGGGGTGCCAGAGGCTGCAGGGAGCCAGTCAGGGGGTGGGAGAACATCAGGAGGACAGCCACAGGAGGGCATTGATGCCACACAGCTCAGCCTTTAGGAGAGCTGAGTCAGTGCCAAATTTCAGAGAAGCAGCAGCAGGATTTAAGGAAGAACAGACTTAGGAAAAAAAAAAAATCATATATCTTATCTCAGGAAGTAATTCTAGGTGATTTTAGTGTAGCACCCACATGCAAGGACTGGCTGTACCCACACCCCATGACACTCAGCAGAGCTCTCCCCACATATACCTGAGGGTTGCATCAGCCCCTCCTCCCCTTGCTGAGGATTTAGCTCTGGAGGAGACACAGCAACAAAAAGGGGGAATAAAACAAAGTGATGTAATTAAACCACCCTCCTGATGGAGAAGCAAACCCCTGCATCCTACTTCAAGGCATTTACCCCCCAAACCAGCTCATCCTTTACAAGGGGTCCCAACCTCTGCCCCATGTGCCAGGAGGTGTGCAAAGGTGAGGGAGAAGGCAACCCCTGGCTTTGAAAGGTTTGCAGTGTAGTGGAGATGAACACAGGAGGCAAGAAAGAGCAGACCATTGCCTGGGTCAGATTTGGTTTTAGTAGGCTTAATTTTTTTCGGGGGGAGGGAATGGGGAAGAGGATGCAAGACCTCAATAGATGTTTGACCTCTGCTGTGTGCATATAGGATTTTGCAGCTGGGTCATTGCTTGGTTGAAATCTCCCTGGTTGAGGTGAAAAACATCTCAGCAGGGACAGGGAACAGGGTAACACTCCTGCCCCACATTGTTTAGAAGAGGTGGAAATAGAGTGTTTTAATCAAGAACATAGAATAGAATGATTTGGATTGGAAGGGACCTTAAAGATCATCTTGTTCCAACCCCCCCTGCCATGGGCAGGGACACATCCCACTAGACCAGGTTGTCCAAAGCCCCATCCAAGCTGGTCTTGAATACTTTCAGGGATGGGACATGGTGCAGAGGAACAGGTACCAGCTCTGGCCAGACTCTCTGGAGGCAAATACCCACCAGCCACAGGGTGAGGAAGCAAAACCAAGGCAAGGCAAGGGATGCCAGTTCCTTGGTACATCTCTTCCTCAGAGCACAGGAAAAGATCTTTTTTCCAAGCAGTTACATTAGATTTTTAGAAAAAACAAACACATTTCTCCTTTCTGGATTTGTTTTTGGGTTGTTTCTTTTGTTTTCCTCCTGCTTCTTTTCCAAGAATGACTTGAAAGTTGTTTTGTTGGGGTTTTTTTTGTTTGTTTGGGGTTTTTTATTATTTTTTTTAATTTTTCTCCAACCCTCCCTCCCCCACCTCCCTTTTAAACCCTCCTGTTGTCTTACCTTGGAAATAACCAGCACATCCACCCTGATCTCCCCGGGTTTGATGATGGACATGTGGCCCTGATCTTTAATGTGAGTTCCAAAACAGGGATCGGAGGGGCGGGCGCCGCATCCGTAACACCTCCAGCTCTCACCTCCAGTGCTTCATAGGGTTCAGTAGCTTTTAACAGGACTAAAGCCCAGCTTTAAAGACTCCTTCCCCTTGCTGCACGGTGTGGGGGGTGCCTTGCCACAGCGGGAGAAAGTGCTGCCTGAGTATCCATCCACCTGGGGGTTGTTCCAACAACCCCACAGGGGTAAAACAGCCCCTGCGAGAGCCCAGGTGCCTCCTCTGCTTTCAAGCATCCCACCATCCCTGCCCCTACTCCACCCCCGACACCTGTGACCCAGGGGACCCCCAGCATCGCCTTTGCAGCCCCCCTGCTAGCACCAAGCCCTGCGGTTTTGCTTCTCCATCCCTTTCTTTCTCCGTGGATACCCTCCCACGCCTGTCTCCTGACATTTAAGAGGAGCACTGTAATAGATCAAGCAGTAAATCCAGGCAGATTTTAACAGGGGTGCTTGCTGAGAGCCCCGCACTCCCCAAAAGGGCTGACCAAGGACTGTGGTTCCCCAGTGAACTCCCCCCAGGGCAGCATGGGGATGAAAGAGCTTCTGTGGTGTATGCAAAACTAGGATGGGCTGAGGGTGTGTCGGAGGATGAAGGGCTAGGTCAGAGCCTGGTATGCTGAAGGACCAGGATGATAGGGTGCCCAATTCATCCTTCCCTGCCTGGTTCACACTGATTGCTCCAGAACAAGGAGGGATGATGCATATGGAGGGTTAAATGGGATGTCAACATCTGCAAGTTGGCAGATGCCCCTGGGTTAAAGAGAATAATAATAATAATAAAGCAGCTAAAAAGGGACAGGGGGGGCAGAAAGTGGAAGGGAAGAACAGAGCTGAATTGGGGAGGCAGGAATTGAGATGCAGGGTCAGGATGAGGCAGTGATGCTCATCTTCCCAAGGTCCCGGTGGGTCCAACCCAGAGCCAGGCTGAAGCTGGCAGCTGCTCCTAGAGGTTTTCTACATGTCTCTGGCTGCTATTTCCTGCCTCCAACCACTAGCAGTCTCTCTCTCTTGCCAGCTCCATGCCATCTCCTCGCTGCGCCAGTGCTGACTGCAGCCTCCAGCCTCAGCCTCACTATGAAAGTCTCTATACATAGTTACAGACATCTATATGGGGCAGCAGACAGAGCTGGCTGGGAGGTAATGGCCCCAAGGTGGCCTGCACAGCATGGCCAAGCTGTTTTTCATGGGGGTTTCTGGGTTTTCTTTCCTCGCAGCAGCGCCTGACCGAGGAGCTGCAGACAATGGAGAATGGTTACCACGATAATCCCACGCTGGAGGTGATGGAGACCTCCTCCGAAATGCAAGAGAAAAAGGTGAACCTCAACGGTGAGCTAGGGGACAGCTGGATCGTTCCTCTCGACACCCTCATGAAGGAGGACCTGGAGGAAGAGGAGGACACGCATTTATAGGATGCAGAACTCGATCAAGCAAAAGACAACCACCACCCCCCAAGAAAACCCCACATAATCCCTACACACACACTCACAACTCCAAAACAAGGCAAAATTCCCAACAAAACCCAGAGAATCCCTTAACAAACTAATCATGGCCCCTCGTGCCACCACGTGGGGTGCAGGATGGAAGAGGAAGGGACATGAGAAGACACCTCCGAGACACATCGTCAACACAAGCCACCACGGTGGCCGCATCCAGACAAGCATCCTCCATCAGCCCCAGGTGTGCAGCAGGATCTACCACACCAGACCCAACCAGCCATGAGGCAACGGGTGGCCTTGCTCCCCAGAGAGCTGCTGGTGTCTCCTCTGAGCGCATCCCATCCTGTTCTGTGCCTGACCATGTCAAACTGCATCCTCCAGCTACTGAGCGATCCAAAAATAAAAAGAAATAAATGTAAATAGGCTGGGAGAGGGAGCACGTCTCCTGACAGCAAAGCAGCACCTGGCAATTAGAGCTAGAAAAATCCTCTGGCCCACGCGGTTTAGTCATCACTCTGCCCTCCCCGACACCCAGGTATCGAGCGGAAAAAGCTGGAACAGCCTGTTCCTTTTCAATCCACTTTCCATCCCTCTCGCCGTAAACCGCCGGCTGAAACGCACAAGAGCCCCGCGTCGTGCCGCGGGCAAACGGACGCGCCCGGACCTGGCCGGGAGGGATGTGGCAGTGCCAAGTGATGCTCGGTCCTGTGCCACAAAGGGCTGCGGGATGGACCCCGCATCCAGCTCGGACACCAGGAGAGGCCCAGCAGCTTCTTGTATTGGTGCAAAGGGGAGGGAGAGGGAAAGGAGGTGTTCCTTGAGTTCATCCCTGCTCAAAGGGTGTAATGAGAGCAAGAGAGATGCCCGGTCACCAGCCCAGGCATGAAGTTGGGGGTTGGATGGTGCAGGAGCCCAGCTGCAGTGCAGACCAAGCTCTGCTGCTGCATTTCCCTACAGGTGTTGTTTGCCTTCCAGTGATTAGGCAGCAGCATCCCATGGTCCACATCCATCCTCCTCCAGGACCGTGGGTTACACATGCACCATGATGGTTTGTCATCGTATTTTCCCACGTGAGCAGCAGAAGAGGAAAAGAGCAACAGAAGCACGAGCCAGGTAGCTTGGTGGTATTCAGGGTTTTCCATCGGTACAGCCCTTGGTGTTTCCTCCCCACGATGTCTATAAGCTCAGTCTACATCCTCAAGCTCTTCTCCAAAAGCCAGTAAAATAACAGAGACCTGCAAAGAAACTTCCAGCTCAGCAGGGAAGCTGGGATCAAGCTTTCTCTTGCAGCCTGTCGTCTCTCATCCAGGTCTCCCTTTGCCGTAAGTCTTAAAAGGGGAAAAGAAAAATATGCAGGTGTAGAAAGTGGCTGGACTGAGGCCATTTCTGTTTTTCTACACCCCATCACTGCTCTTAAATGGCTATAAAAAGGATAGGGAGAGTTTCACACCTTTGCTCTGGCTTTGGTGAAGTAGCTCAGCCCCAGCAGAGGCAGGGATCAGAGCAAGGTCCATCTTCCAGCACATGGGAAAGAGAGGAGAGGACCAGCAGATCACCTGGGTGACTGCATCTCCTAACACATGAGGTGGTCCCCAGCCTTCTGCAAGCCAGAGGAGCTGCAGACAAAGAGCGATGCCCAAGCACGGCCCTTCCTCTCCCCTGCTTGCCATAAACTGCACTCATCAGCGCACGATGGGGTGATTTTCCTCGGGCTCTGCCACTAAGTCAACACGATGGGCATCTGCTCCCATGGGTGCCCTGAATGAGGGGAGAAGTGGAGCTGAGCAGTGGAAAGCTTGGAGAAAATACATTCAAAAATCAAGTGTATTTTCAAGTCAAGTCAGTCCTCAGGAGTACTCACAAAGGAGAAAAGGGTCAACGTCAGCCCCAGGATAGAAGCTGGCAGAAGATACGTCTTCTCAAAGGGACTGGCTCCTCTCCCTTCTCTCCTGCACTGAAGGGCAGAGTTTGAGGTGTTCAAACCTATATATTTTTGTATGTAAATATTCCTGCTATTCGTTAGCAATGTATTCAGCACACTTCACTTACCTGTGCACTGCACTATGGGGAAGCAATTTTGGAGGGGGGTGGGGGGGAGGGATTAAAAAGACAAACAAACCATGAAAAAAAAAAAAAGAAAAAAAAAAAGGCAAAAAAGAAAAGCTAAAGGCCAGTCTGGTAGGGGATCACATTTTGATGTGCAGCATGAAAACACCTTCCTCCCAGATAACCCCACACTACAGCTTTGTCCCTGCTCCGGCAGCTGCAATGGGTTCAGCTCTTTAAGGTGGCAGCAGGAACAGGTCCCGGCGTTGGCAATCGCTTTCGTGAGTGCATTTGCTTCCCAGTTGCCCTGAGAGATGAGAGGTGAGTCAGTGACCTCCCATTTCTGTCCTTCGTGGGAAACGAACGCGGCGAAAACAGGGGTCAGCAGCGGGGGCTTTGGCCACAAGGGCTGGCGATGCCGTAAGGACGCCCCTGGCAGAGCATCTCCAGGCAGTTGGGTTTGGGCACGTGCCTAAAGATCCCCTCTTCCCAGCGAAGAGATGCCAAAGTGCTTTAATGAATCAGGTCCAAAGACTTTCCAAGAGAACCCTACAAAGTGTTGAGATCAAGCAACCTTAAATCTTTCCGAGCAGACACCAGTGAAGGTAAGAACTGCTCAGCAAGTGCTTATAGTGATTTATATTTGAATAGGAATTGTACATTTATTTATTTTTCCAGACACCATATTTTTAAACCACTAATATTTTATAGTAGATTTTTCCTTCCCCTATTTAAAGAACTATTTTCACGGAGAAAACAGTATGTTTTTTATGTTGAGGACACACTTTTTGGGAAACAAAATCAACAAAATCAGGTAGGAAATGCAGTGATGAGAATCTTTGGCCTTAATCCTTCCCTTTGTAGACTGTAGCCATAATTGTTAGACCAAAAATAATAAAATTCTAAAAAATATAAATAAATCTACCCAGGCATTTCCTCCCTCCCTATGCTCCTCCCTTCCCCACTCTCCTCTTCTCTCCCCCAAAACAGCTTTAACATCTGACACGTCGTACAAAGAGATTATTGCTCTTACCTTTTGGTGAGACTTTTACAAGCAGCTCAGATGGCCTTGCAAGAGACTTTTCTATTTTCAGATTCACAAGGAAAAGTGTAAATATTTTAGGACCATTTATCTCCCCGCTCACAGTGCCATGACCCAACTGACGAGGCTGAGACTGTGACTGTTGCCTACAGAAGACATTCAGGAGAAGACATAATCCATAAGAGACTGCAGAAGGAGAACCTATTTCCCAGGGTTTGGAACAGGTTGCCCAAAGAGGTGGTGGCTGCCCCAGCCCTGGAATGATTCCAGAGGAGGTTGGGCCAGGGCTCTGAGCAACCTGCTCCAGTTGCAGATGTCCCTGCTCAGTGCAGGGGGGTTGGACCAGATGGCCTTGAAAGGTCCCTTCCCACCCAAACCAGCCTGTGATTCTAAGGTGGCTACCCGTTGAATCTTGCACATATACTAGAGCTCTTGCGTACTGTATAGCAGCATCTCTCACGGGGACAGGAGTCTGATTTACACTGGAATTTACTGAGGAACTGGATTGTAGAGATTATTCTTGCATTTTCCTACAAATATATTTTGAAAGCATCATGTATTTCTGTCAATAAACGTTCTTACGTAAAAGAGTCGTCTCTTGGCTGAGTAGAAAGGGCCAGGGGGGAGGACCAAAGCTCGTGCTCAAGAGTCATAACTATCCATTAGGTTAGATGGTACAACAGACCTTATATGGTTTGTGCTTCTTCAGAGACCCAGCATGGGCTCTGCATGGTCCTGCTAGCAAGAACATAGGAAATTATTGGAAAAGTGGGACTAAAACTAACCCAGACTTTCAGAGGTAGCCAGCCACAGGGGAGCCTGTATTATTGCCATGCAGAAGAAAGTAGGATAGTGGCAAAAAAACTTCCCTTAACTCAAAACCCAGAAAATGCAGAGGGGTGGGATGCTGGGCTGATGTGGGCAAGAGCAGCCCCGCCACAGCCAGGGCACCTGTTGGAAATACAGGTGCCTTCAGGCTCACGGAGGGAAGGGAGAGCCTTTCTTTCTGCATTTCATCCTAACTCAGTCCCAGCCTGCAACCTCTTCTTGCACTTAGGTGAGGCTGCGGAGGAGAGAATTGAACCTCACACCCTTATGCCAAAGCAGCTAACAAAGGAGGTCCATCACGCAAGGGCACCGGCAGGGTCAGCCACAGCGTGGGCAGTTCAGCATCTCCATTTGCCTTCAGGTGCCCAAAATAAACCGAGCTGTTCCAGGTTGTTTCCACTTATGTAAAGGGAAAACACACAAATAATTTGGTTTGATTCAAACATAAAAATTCAGTGGTTTGCATCAGACCTGTGTCCTAACTCCATGTTCCTCCCCAGTAAAAGTTCTCACAACTGCTTAGCACACACTGGATTTTCAGGCTCCTGACCCAGCCCATCACCAATTTCAGGGCACAAGGTGTTTTCCAAGGCAGCTTCTCCAGCTGGAACAGCATCTGCTGCCTGACAACGCACCCCCAGTTTCACCCATTCTGCACCACTACAAGATCTTCACGGACGCTCTTCCATTCTCAGAAGCAAGCAATGCCAGAGCAAACAGATGCAAAATGAACACCCTTGCTAGCATATACATTTTTATTAAGAAAAAAAAATGAACAAAATACATTCTCTCCTTATATACATTACATACAACATAACTACATTTGTAGATATTCCTCATATCATCACTCATTCATTTATGTACAGCATGGGGCTTACACATCAACCCAGAAATTACTCATGATGATTTATGCCAAGAAAGAAAATTAACGCTCCAGGCTGAACAAAGATGACCTGTTTTGCTGTTAAGAAAAGGACAGGATGGGGAATCGCCAGAACCCAGGAACTGCTTCCATAACCACCATGGGCCCAACACAGGACTAGTCAAAATTTGACTTGCGTGTTAAAACACGTGTGTGTCTCACAGCGTTCATCACCCCACGGATGCTCCTTTCCAGCACAGGGCTGTCTGCACCCTGTAGTTCAGCTCTCCTGTGGTCAGGTGTCCCAGGCAACAACTGCAGGACAGACACCAAAGGGAAGTCAGATGGACACTAGAGTTTGATGTAGAGATGCTCCAAGTTGAACGCCAAAACAGAAAAAAACAAGGCTAAATTGTGATCAGGGGACACACACTCACAACTCCAAGCACTACATAGGGACCACATGAGGGTGCAAAGAACAAGGCAACGAACACCAAAGGTCCAGACAAATGAACTGTCACATGGTATAGTGCTATGGTAAGAGTAGAGGTAACAGCTCAAAGAAAACAGCTTGAAAAAGCACCTCTAGACAGGTGAGGGTGTCCAGCCAGCTTATCAGTGTTTAACCCCAAGCTACCCAGACCCTGCCTACACTATCAACTCACCTAAAAGAGAGGTTATTTCAGCAAAGTACAAGGTTTAAAGGAAGAACATTTACTGAGACTTAATACTTCTCAAATGAGGCACGCTGCATCTCAGCATCTCCAAGTACAAGACGCACATCACCACCAGCCCACCAGGATGGGAACGTCACCTCCCATTAACTGAGAATGAGCCAACTGGCTTTAATTTTCTGGCCCTAGGCAAAGCGGTCTACAGGGGTGGAGGCCTCCACCGTGCAAGACTCTCAGAAACAGGTTTGTTTGTATAATTCAGCTCTTTTCTCTGGCTTATGGTCTCCCCAGCATCCCTCAATTTCCTGCTGTGGAGGAGGGTGTGCTGGAAGAGGTAGCAGAAAGCACAGCTCTAGTAAATAGCAGTGGCTACTAATAACTAAGGGGTTGTTTTCTTTTCCACTACCCAGCACAGCAGCTTCTCAAGTGAAAAGTGTTTTGCACATCAAAACATCAATGGGAGGGAGAGAGGGGAGGAAGGATAGGAATGATGAAGGAGAGACAGAGGAAATATTCAGCCTCCACTGCCACTTCGCCTTCCCAATTACCGCAGCAGATGAGGAGAAGTCAGTGGCACAACCATTTTCTCCTCCATAGCTGGATAAAAGTCTTCTCCAGTACAGGAGTTCCGTGTGCACTGCTGGGGGAAGGAAATCGGGGTGTCATCTTTTGAAGAGCACGTAATCCTGCAGGGTAAGCGGAGGTAGAAGGATCGGCCGCTGTTCAGACCGGGCCACTTGCAGTGAAGCCACTGACATGCAACTAAGAAAGTCCAGGTCGGTAAGAGCCACTTTCCCCTTGTAAGAGATAAGGGGTTTTTGTCAAAACCTCAAAATATAATAATAATAATTCTTAATAAATTACTTTCTGGTCTCAAAGTGGCTTTTTCAATGAACAAGCCCTGTTCACACGCTGCAGCACTTTTCTATTTAGTGAAACACAAAGTAATTGATTGAATCCCTTGGGCAGTTAGTTACAAAGTCCGGATATTTAAAATGTATTTGCTCATCACCGGGGAGAAAAACCTGTCCACTGGTATTTGGGATGAGGAGAAGACTACAACCACTCGAGCCACTGTTGTGGTCTAGCCTGCCCACCATCATATTAATTAAAAAGCAGTTAATCTCCCTTAATCTCACTGGCAGCTTTCATCAGACAGCTCAGAACATTTTTCAGGTTTTAACAGTCTCTTAAGACCGCCAGTCCTGGTCTGAGAGCTGCTGCCTGTGCTGCAGAAATTCCAGTGTGCTAGATCAGTGTTAAGCCCAGCTGGCTTCCCTGCAGTCACTGCAGTGGGACTGGGGGGGGAATAGACTGTATTAGTCTCTCTGGTGTGGAGAGGCCAAAGCTGGAGGTGAAGCTCCAGGATTAGAAGATCCTGGTGTTGCATTACTTTCATTTGGAAAAATGCCAGAGAATCCAGATCATGTGAAAAAATAAAGGTCTAAACAGCAGAGCTACTTGTTAGGAGAGCCTTCAAAGCCCTTCCACAAGACAGACCGCTGCTTCAACACAAACCCACATGAGCCACCACTACGTTATCCTCGAGTCTATTTCTCTGCCTGTTCCCTCTGCCCTGCTACACTGTAGAAGCAAACTGAACACCCTGATGAGCTGTTTGCCTCTGCTGGTGAGAGATTTGGGATGATGAAAGCATATGGCAGAAACCTAGGACAACTCGAGGGTTGGTATCACCACTTCTTCCTCCTGTCAAACAGCTGTCACGCTCCTGGGGTGACAGAGAATGAACCCTGCTGAGGCAGGAGGCTCATCACAGTGCTGGATGGTGGGTCATGGAGGGACAGGAGCAAGTAGGTGTACACTGCAGCGTTATGCTGATGGAGTAACTGCTGGGAAACCAGCTCCTGTGCTTCCCATCCTTACCTCAGACAGAAAGAGCCCTTGGGGAGAACAATGTAAACCACAAGGATCCTCCCCACCTGCTTCAGAGGCAGAAGAAAGGAGTTTTGCCAAGGAAGCAACAAGAGAATGATGCTGTGACGTGGAGAAACTGATGCCTCAATAACCACCATACAGCTCTAGCCTTTCATACTTCAGTAAAACTTTGTTAAACTCAGGGGAGGCTGAAGGAACAGCATTTTAATAGCAGTGAACAGTCCTGCAGGGAAAGGAAAAGTCAGAATGCATAGGGAAATACCCAAGGGACTGTGCTTTGACCATCACACTGGGCAGCACATTATGCTAGGGATAGATTTTCCTTCCAAATTAGCAGCAATCTGAAAATCTAACCCACCAGAGCCAATCTGAAGCTATTCCCTCAGCCTGCTTTTCCCGGGAATGAACTGTGATGCCACGCTCAAGCCGAAGAGAGTCAACTGATTTTTCACAGCACTCAAATACAGTCTGCAGGTTGTCAGTAAAAGCTGTGCTGACTTACAACGGAACAGCTGGAAGCCAGGACAACGTGTACTTTTGTCTGCACCAAGTACAATTTAAGATTTCACGGTACTGAAGCAATACACGGGCAGCAGCTTAAGCAAGTCTGTGGCTGTTGCTATTCGGAAGCAGAGCGCCGAGTCTGGGCCGCAGCAAGTATCTGGAGTTTCTAACAAATTGAGTTCAGGCACACAAAAGCAAAGGAGACAGTAGCAATATGTTACCTTTAGGGTCCTGCTTGGGGAAGATGCTGCCTCGCAGACCTCTACACCCTACAGCTGGTGTTACGTACGACCCACGCATCCTCTTCGGAGGTTTACCTGTGTGCCCAAAGCATACACAGATAATCCAAAACTCCGTCCAGTTCCCTGTCTTCTGTCAAGAATGCCAAAGGATATCTGCTGGCGACGACCATGCCATGTTCTTGGGAGACTCTCAGATGGCAATAAGCAGGTCATTAACTGGCTTCCACTCTAAAACTGCCTTTGGATCCACTGCCTACAGTTAAAAGCATCTGGAGTCAATTTATCCAAGCACTGAGCCAGGTACTATTATAATGGTTCCAGTACAGTAAACTGACTCCTCCACTCCAACTTTTCATTATAACAGAAGCTTTCAGTAAAACAGGGATTTTGCCTATAAGCCATTACCACTACTTGAATAATTTCCAGTATAACCTTTTCCATGACAGGACATATCAGCTCTACCATAGCCACAGGCATTTAGATACACTAACAAGCTTCTGACATTTACATTTCTCAACAGTATTTACAGCTTATATACCACTATCGAGCTATATCAAGAACAAGTCGTGTAGTTGTTCTTAAACTCTCCCTTCACAAAATAAAACCCCATCTCCAAATTATCACGTGTAGTCGTTAAAACTTGGCCAAGCTCCGAGTCTCTACAATCTCCTTCCTAATCAGAACAGCAAAATTCTTTTCTTTTCTTTTTATTTTAAGCAGGTCCACCTCTGTTTCTGTAACAACTACAGCTATAACACAATGCAAGCACTTCCAGAGACAGACATGAATTGCTTTTACTGTCAGGACTTCACTTGACAATAGCCAAACATTCCTGAGCTCCGAGCCAACCACAACGAATAAGCTTAAATTCCAAGCGCACACTGGGACTCAGGGTTTCAGAAGATGTTTTTCCACTTCTAAAAAGGTACCAAATGGAAAGGCATCGAACAATTTTTGTCACTTTCCCCCAGAAGGAGCACAGTGTTACATCAACAGAACGTACAGAGGTGGAGGAACGTTGGAGTTGAAGGCTGCAGGGAGCTAATTCACACTGAAAGTTTCACTTGAGAAGCTCTACAAAAATATTTCCTCCTTAAATCTGACACACAGGAGGCAGCATGACAATTAATAGCATTAGAGGTACCTGCCACCCTCCTGCGTTTGAAACAAGCAGCATTAATACTCATCTTGCTTACAGTGAGAGCAGCGAGCAAGTTTCAAGTGTTACTCAGCCCCCTGCTCTGGATTTATCGCTCTCTGCCCGTGATGCTCGCAAGCAGAGGTTGGCACAGCTGGGCAAGATCAGCACACGGCTTTGTGACAAAGATGACTCCCTTCTAAAAATTTGCACACGTCAGGAAAAATGATTCAGAAAGCAGCTGTTCCACAAAGCCCTAACAGAGAACGCTCTTCCAGAATCATCACTTGGCTTTGGAAGGAGTCTCTTCTGGAAGAAGAGGCAGCCAGTGGAGACCCCGACTCTTGTGGCTGCTGATTAAAGAAGCACAGAGGTGAAGCTGTGGCCACCTTTTGCCCCTCGCCACACACCTCTAAAAAGAGCCTGCCCTCCAGCAAAGAGGTGGCTCTGCTTAATTTCTTGACTGATTCCTCCCTCATTAAATTTTCAGACAAAGTGGTTAAGACCAGAGTCTAAAAAGCATCAGCAATTTAAGCCTGTCACCGCATCCTTACTCCAGTATGATCTTCATAATGGGAAGCTTCGGCATGCTCCTTAGGAGGGTTTCTGAATTTCACTCCAGTTACTGCTACACAAGGGAAATACCTTAGAAAAGCTTTTCAAAATGGGTCTTCACAGATTGATTTCTCAAAATGAGAGTATGGTTTTGCTAACTGATGTTGTGGTAGAAACCCCCAGCCTGACCTCTGAGCCAGTATATCCCTGTGTGCACAGGGAGCACATCCTGGGCAAGCAGAACCAAACCCCAGGCGTTTTATTCACACAACTGAGTAAGCGACCAGAACTACACCTACAAGATGCTGCCCAGAGACAGGGAGAACTCAACTTTTCCAAGACAAAATTCTCCTTCCTCATTATACTCAGCAAAAAGAAGAGATGCTTAAGATTAAATACACCACAAATGTTAACTTTTAACAAGAACCAGAAAAACTACAACTAATTTCAATAACCACTTTGCATCACCCTTCAGGTCTCCTCAGTATCACTATGAATTAACGGGGCCCTCAAAAAAAAAAAGGGGGGGGCAAGAAGGTGGCTATAGTCTCCTCATTTTTAACAACGTAATCTAAGAATGTCCTTCAACCACCAGCCACATGAAAACAGGTTGGGTCACACAGAAACTAGCACTTCCTTGGAGAAGTAATTTTGGGAGAACTCTTAAGGACTTCTACCACATGACTACTAGGAAGGGTGGTACAAGACAAACACTAAAATCACTTAATTCTGCTTAATCCGAGTGACCAAAAATCAAATCGTAAGGGCTTTGTTTCACTAGGTAAATGTGTGACTTGATAGGAAAAACTTTGCATAAAGAGTAACTTCATTTCCAAAGAGATGATCTGCTGAATAATGTTTTAAGGGTAACTATGCTGAAGGTCAGTGTCAAGAACTAAACTCATAGATCTCAAAAGGACTTTTTTTTTTTTTTTTTAGAAAAAAACCCACAGCTAAATCAGGATTGAAGTCTTGATGTCTGTAGTTTATCCCACCCTAACTTCCTATAGCTTTAAAAAAACCCCCATACCAGAACCTTGTAACTTTGGCTTTAAAGACCCCCTTCATCATAAATGAGCCTGTTCCTGACCAGTAACACCACATTCTTTTGCAGGACCTTATTTACAAGTTAACACAACTCAGAGGTAAACTACAATAGTGCAACGATAACGTGGTACTAAATCCATGCACCAAGTCACCTTGTAATAGAAGGTACAGGCAAATACAGTGTGTTTGGCTTGCCTAAGCTAAAAAGCTGTCTCTGCTACAGCCTGCAGGGTGAGGTTCAAAGCCTTCTCACGTACAGCTGGTGTATTTATAACTAGGGCTGTGAAACATTTTCAGGCGGCTGTTTTCAGATCAAGTGGGTTTGCTTTGCTGTTTGTACTTCAGTATCTCTGTAATGATCCCATCTAACACTTTCCTGGAACATCACCAGTGTCTTGAAAGATCTGCATGTAATTAAATTCAAACTCTCCCTGTAACTGCTTGTCAATAACGAGCTTATTTTGAAAGGAAATTTATACTTCACTGCTCAGAATCTTTAATTAGTTTTTAAATCAGGTAGTGTAGCATAAGCCAATGTGAATAAATCATTTGAGTTTGAGTCCTAGCTTTAAGGACACAGTACCAAGAAAGACCCTTGTCAAAGCCACAAGAAGCATTCACTTTGGGTTAACCTCTCTGGCCACAGGGTGCCTCTGCTGCTCAACAAACAGCTCCAGAGCCGAGCAAATACTTTCTGCTGGTTAATCACCAGCTGTAATCCATAAGCAGGGCTCCTGCGAGCCGAAATTGATCTGCTCGGGCTAAAGGCAGGTCAATATTTGATCACCCTGAAGTGCTCTCATTAGCTGGGATGGTCAGTCCTGTAAAAGCAACATTCACCTCGCTCAGACAAATCATTCATTTACTCTACCAAAATAACGAAGCCAGGCTGTCAGGCTTTGCACACACCCCCGACGCAGAGGACAATGAGTTTTGATTGAATTTCTCTAACACAAATCGAGCCTGACATGATGCCCGGCCCGGCACCAACGCCGTTCACAAAGCTTCTGTCATTCCTCAGCTTCCCCTGTCTTCTCAATGGGGCTCCTTGGGCTGGTCGTATCTTTTGGGTTCAGCCTCAAACGTAGTCATCGAAAGGTGTACCCATAAAAGCTTACAGATTAGAAAACAGACTCATAACCAATGAATCCCCTGACTGAGGCTGGAGAGCACAGAGGCCATGAGATCAAGCACTAGGGCAGCACAACAGCACTCTAGCATTAAGTACTAGAGGGCTGCAGCACTTTGGCCTGTTGCATTAAAAAAAGCTCCACTCAATCTCAATGGAAACAGCACCTCAACTGGAATAATCCCCCGGTACAGCGCGGCCGGTACCTACAGTCGTACCAGAAAAGCTCTACTTGAACCAGTTAACAAAGAGTCAAAGGCAGCACCTGGTAAAGCCTAGCAGTGATGTAAAACTTCCCATGTCACTAGGAGAAGAAAACAAAATAATAATAATAATAAAATAATTCAATGTTTCAAAGAAAGAATTTAATCCAATTTCATGTCCTGCACTAGGTACTGAGTGGATTCTTCCACGGACATCTGATTTGCCATCTACTCAAGTATTCAATGTCTGAACAGTCTCCAGTTACAGGGTACTTAAACTCTGTATAATCCTCTCTGAAGACAAAGCAAAGCCCAGCCTCTAACATATCATTCCTTCCTACCTGATTAAACACTAGTATGAGTTTTTATATTTATTTCTAACGCACCAGGACCACAAAAGTCACACAAAGAACATGATAAAGAGGCAATACAACGCAATCAAAGCAAGCAGACACTTGAGCTCTGGAAAAGACACTTCACTAACTCTTTATTTCAAGAGTCCAAATCATCTTTGCACACACAAGACTTCCATCAAGTTCAACAGGAGTCGTGTAGCCACAGCGGGCGCAGCAACGATACCCAACTGGCACGAACATTTCTGGACAGAAAGCTTTGCAGTCTCATATGAATATTTACATCTGCCAGTTTGTACTGAACACTCACTGACACCGAATGCGGGAGGTTTCTAATGCTGGGGACGCGTATCCTTCATTCCACTTCATAGTGCAGCACCAAGCCCTTATAGTATTTATAAAGAAGGCTTTTAGCGAGGAAGAATATATATATATATTTTTATACATATGCATCAGCTTATTTTCAAAGGGATTTATGCTAAAAAGGCCTCCCTCACATTCAGATCTAGGTCTAAAATGCATTTAAAAGTAAATGAGCTGCACTACACAGGAAGGAGACAAGCTGTTCGGAGCAATCCTCTTTACACTGACACATGGACAAACGCACAGAGAAGCATAGGTGCATGGAAACGAAGACAATCTGCTTCAGAAATCCTACACCCAACCCGGAGTCAGGTTGCGGACGTTGGGTGTGCGTGGGGTGGAAGACCCAGTTCTGCCGGGCTCGGCGAGGACCCGCGTGGTTTCTCATGGGATGAGCACGGCAGTGAGAACAGAACAGATCCCTGAAAAGGGGCCTGTGCAGAGGACAACTGCACCCCCCATTTTCCAATGGTTTTCTCTGAGGTTCCCACTTGCCTATCAGGTTTAAGTGGAAGGCTCCAGAGAACAGAAGACAGGTGTGTAAGGTAGAGATTCAGGTTTGGATCGGGTATCAGATGCCATCAGACACAACTGTCAGGCCGATTCTGGGACGAGGAGACAGATAATTTGCAACACGTGCTCCCCTTCACACGACACACCGCGATTACAAGACTCGAGACACACAGATTATTATTACCTCAACACGTGCTGGTGTCCTGCTGCCAAGTTATTGAGCTGCTGAGGATGGAGTTGTAGGATAAAGCAATATTATCATGACTAGCTACAAAGGAGCAAAAAACAACCTCCCCCCCTCCTTTCTCACGAAACTCAAAAATAAAACCCATCATCTTTAATTCCAGACAAATCTCAATTTTCCTCTACAGGCAAAAAACAATCACTGCATGATTGGGTTTTATTTTGTTTCTTTTTTTTTTTTTCTTTCTTTCTTTCTCTCCCAACCTTTTCATCTTACATTTGCTAACTCAAAATCCAAAGTCAGAAAAAATATATATATTTAGTCGGAAGTACATCAGTTACATTTTATTAACCTACTCCAAGGGAAAAGCTTCAGGGATTCACCATACAAGTATAAAACCCCTTTCAAACACCGAGGGGTTGCTCTATTACTTCATCCCAGCAGTCAATCATTGCAGTAAAAAAATTAAAATACTGAAAATGGATGCTTTTCCCCTCTTCCACGTGTCCAGTGATTGCTCTGTTACAGCGTGATGAGGTCCACCAGGTTGCCTTTAGGAGGGGTCATGTTGTCTGGAAAGAAGTTGACTAGTGTATCAAAGAGCTGAGTTCTCTGCGCATACGTGTGGTCAACATCTGAAAATCCTGGGGGAGGAAGAAGAGGGGAAAGCAAGTCAGTGCTCACTGCTTCAAATGCCCAGTTTAGCTGGGGAATATGCCACCTGTCCATTTTGGACAGACGTTCAAAGAATCCCAGCGTGGTAGGGGCTGGCAGGGCCCTCTGGAGATGATCTGGTGGCACCCTCCTGCTCCATCCAGCAGGGTCACCCAGAGCAGGGGGCCCAGCAGCACAGTTTCCAGGCAGGCTGGGAATCTCTCCAGAGAAGGAGACTCTACAAACTCTCTGGGCAGCCCAGGCCAGCCTCTGACACCCTCACAACAAGGCATTTTTTCCTCCCGCTCAGACAGATCCTCCTGGGTTACAGTTTGTGCCCATTGCCCCTTGTCCTGTCACTGGGCACCACTGAAGGAAGGCTATAGGCATATATAGGCACCTTAACTCTTTGCTACTTCTGCCTCAGCTAACAAGGCTGTCCCACTATCCTCTCATCTACACCCAGGGATCACATCACCCCAAGCCAACGCTGCAATCAAAATGCCATAAAAAGCAGTAAGGGAACGGCTGTCAAGCTCATTGACAGTCCTGAAGAAATGGGGGAAGCAAGAATCCTCAGGGGACCGCTCCGATGTCCCAGAAAATGAAATCTGTGCAGCTATTTTTATTTGGTGCCTCATTTCTTCTGACCTCAGGCTTTCCTAATTATCTTCACTACTGTCTTAACCAGAGCTGGTCCTTGGGTTTCTTGCTGTTTTCCTTGTGACGAGCTCAGATGATGGTAGGAGTCCCACGCTGGAGCTTCTGCTGAATCACTGGACTGGTACTGAGGAGCCCGGCTGCAGGTTGGCCCAAGGGTAATTCAACAACTAGTTTTCTGAAGTGCTGCCTCCCACCAGGGAAGGGCTCAGCCTGCTGCAGCAGCATTGTTTGTCCAAATCCTCATACTTACACCATCAACAGCAAGAACAATAGAGCGGGCATACAACTATTTCCTCTGCTTTGTGTTCCTCCAGTCACTGGTATCTCAAAGGAATGCTTTTTAATTCAGTAAACTTGCTCTTCAGTTAATCAAAGTCAACGAAGTTAATCAAATCAAGGAGGGCTTGGGTTTGTTGGGTTTTTTTGTGTTTTATTTTAGAAGCACCACTTTGTGTACATATCCCCCTATCCATGAAGCAAACCTCTGAATAAAGCACTGTGTTGTGTCAAGAATTAATTCATCTTTCAGAACACTTAAAACCAGGGGGGGAAAAAAAACCCCAAACTTGTGGAAACTTGGGGTTTCCTCCTTTAAGAAATTCATCTTATAGCATCCAGCAGACAATGCTTTCCAAACCACACAAGCTCAGCACTGTCCCCATCCAGCAGTGCAGATAGTGCGACTGGTTTTCTTCCTTCCCTCAACTCCTTAGATCAGAATTAAGCATTGGTCAAAAACTGAAGTCATCCATGCTCCCAGCAAGAGCTCGGTAACTCGAGGACAACACAAGAATGTAAATTATACCTATAGCCTTCCCGTAGCACTGCAGCATCGATCTCTCAACTGTTTAAGAGTTAACTGGACAGAACAGCGAAACAAATTATGGCTTTGGCTCAGACCTCCTGTTTCCAGCCCTACACGCCACTGTTTTCTTCGCTCTTGACATCCTGCCCGAAGAACTAGTTTTGCAAAGAACAGAGCGAACCAAACTACTCCAGGAATTGCAGTTATCACAGCAAACAGAGCTGTAGCCATGCTGAGAGATTCCAAAGTGACATGACAGGAGGTGCTTTATTCTGACCAAAGCTTCTGTTTATTTGGGTAATGGTGAAGCATCAGATGTAATAAGAGACACAAAGTGACCCCAGGAGGCATGGGTTTAGAACCACTGTTTTCTATATGGGCTGGAGACATTGGATGCTGGTCATTATAAATAGCCCAACAAATGTCTAAGTGCAGACACTTTGCAGCGTCAAACT
The DNA here is from genome assembly GCA_024611175.1 of Megaceryle torquata. Classification (NCBI taxonomy): domain Eukaryota; kingdom Metazoa; phylum Chordata; class Aves; order Coraciiformes; family Cerylidae; genus Megaceryle; species Megaceryle torquata. The sequence continues at coordinate 21,113 of JANIJG010011370.1, forward strand.
GAAAAAGGGGCTATAAAATTCCTATGAACTATAATGTTTGATATAAAACCCAGTAGAAATGAAGAGTAATTATCAGAGGGAACACACGGTATAGTTCCTCTGATACACAATACTCACCGAGAGTGGTGAAATCTGAGCCAGACTTAAATAACGCTGAGGCAAGAAGCTGGAACTGCAGAAGAGGTGGAGGGACAAAGACAGGAAAAAATAAAGATAAAAAAATGTTATTAACTGCACAGGGAAAAAAAAAAAACCACAACAAGAGATTCATAGAAGTCCAAGTGGCTTTAGTGTTGCTGAGTTTTCTTTGCACAGTCCTTAGAACTACCACACATATGAGTGATAGCAGCAGACACTTTCACAGGAGCAATACAACGTGTCTCCTTGGCAGAGCAAGGCAGATGGTTTTTCCTAGAATTAGAGCAGAGTCGATGCAGTGAAAGGTACTTGACTGGGAGCCCTAAAACCTTGGGGGTTTTTTGGTTTTTTTTTTTTTACATATACTGTATTTTGCTTCTCCAGCAGATATCAGGATAGAGCATCTTTCACACAACAGCGTTGCCATGAACATGGTACAGTCTCGGTGAGCAAGGATTAGGTGGCAAGAAAACAGCGTAACTGCTGCAGGGCAGCATGAACTTCTTGAACAGAGAACGGTTTAAATAGCAACAACCTCTGTGAACTGCTAGAGAACCTCATAACACAACTTTAAGATAATGTCTTCACTTAAAAAAAACCCAGCTCTTTGCTCAGGAACATCAGAATCATGAGTAAAAACGTTTTAAGTAACACAGCCTTGATTTTATTCTCCCTTAATATCTTCCTGAGAGAGGCTGAACAAACACAGTATCTTCCCTCTGCCCCCCCCAACCCCCCGGGCTGCTGTTTTCAGTTACCCAAAGCAAATCTTAGTGCTTTGTCATGTTTCCTTAAAGAAATAGCTGATCCCTTAAAGGCTTGTAATCTTTGATCTCCTGTCTGTCTGTCCTTACACAGCCCGAAGGAAAGAAGGGAGGAGGGGGAAACAGAAGAGAAGCAAATATCTTCAGGGAAGGAGTAGAAAAAAGAGCCAGGAAATATATATCCAGCAGTTTGATTTCAATTTTAAGGAAAAAAAAAAATTAAAAAAGGGAACAAAGACAATTTGCTGGCATCTTGGAGGGGAGAAGGTGACAATAGCAGCCAATGTGGATTTGGCAACGAGTAGCATCGCAACAATCTGATTTCTTCTACAACAAGGCAGCTGGAGCTACGGATGGGACTTGGCAACAGACATAGTCCACTCTGACTTTCATAGGACTTCTAATGCTTTTATATGGTATTTAAGGAAAATTATCAAGGCATCACCTAGATTAAGCTAGCAGGGAATGGCAAATGTGTCAAATCACTTTACTGTGGGTAGCCACCAAGGGTTTGACATGAAAATGGAGCCATGAATCAGAAGTGATTCATCTGTGCCCTGGGGTCAGCATCATTGTGGGTTTTCAGTGATAACCTGCTTGACAGAACAGGCCAGGTCCAGAGTCTACAGAGCTCACACCATGTTCAGAGCAGGCTGCCAGCACAGCAGAAGACAAGCTTCAGACTGCTATTCCATTTCATCCAGGTGGATCAAGGTGCCATTCACTAGGGCTAAGTGCAAATCAATATAAACTCAAAAAACCAGCTATACAAAGGAGGTTGGGGTACCTCAGCTCTGGGAAAATACATTTAAGAGTTATAATAGGTCAGTACCATCCTATTGAAAAAATGACAAATGCATAGAAAATGCATGAAAAGGAGTAGGATCTTCAAATAAACCCGATACTCCTGCTGTTATCAAGGCTTTAAGTCCTGCTTACAATAAGGTGACCACTTCTGGCTGCCCTGTATGAATTAGCAACATGAGGAAAGCACTACAAAGATAAAAAAAGTGAAAAGAAAAAAAAATAAATCAAGTGGTCTGAAAATCAAGCTCCACAGAGAAAGTTCAAAGGAGTCAGGGCTGCAAAGCCTCCATGGAAGAACATCCAAGGATGAAACTACAAAAAAAGAGAAACCACCACCGTAAAAGGCCAATCTACAGCTAAGTGCAAAGCCACAAAAACACTTCAAGATCAGTTTCAACGTGACATCAAGAAAAATAATAATAAAAAACTATAAATAAGGACTGTAGTGCAGTAGAATAATTTTGCATCTTTTGGGGATGGTCATCATGCAAAGGTAGCACTGGAGGCGTTTAAGAACAGGTTAGAAAGAGGATTGACAAACTGCAGCACGGGGGGAAGAGGCTGATTACAGACCCTCTTCAGCACGAGGTCCTGGTTCTATGAAATCCAGAGGGACTGCAGCACTACACGTGGACTTCACTGTGAGAAGTCACTGAGAGTTGTTTGGCTCCAAATCAGTAACGTCCTTCAACAGATGCCCAACAGAAATAGCTCCAAAAGATCCAATAAAACCTGTGGCTAAATCTGTGCCGCTTCTGCTAGCAGATGCCATCTCCTGGCCATCTTTCCCACCCACACAATTGCCTTATGGGCCCACTGCCAACTGCCTGCGAGCTCACAAAGCCAGCTACGCCAGTATAAAGTGGATACCACATACTGTGAGGGGTTCCCTTGCCTCCCCAGCAACGCCAGCAGCCATCTGGCTGGAAAACAGAAAGCAAGACCATCTTTGATGCTGAGTCTCAGGATGCCCAACGAAGGGACCACATAAGCAGGATCCGCTAGCAACTTGCTGAACTGAGACCAAAAATGCATTGAAAAGATCCTCTGCCAAGAATTCCAGCCTCATCTGCGTTAGGCATGATGGATTTTTCATGGCTACGAGTTCCTTTCCAGCTTGGTGGGCAAGGAGTATCTTGTCTCCTCCTGCACTTACACCACACTAAAGTTAACACTGAGGATTATTGGTTGTCTGGTTTGGAATTGTATTTTATGTAATCATCTCACATGTAAAAAAAGCACATTCTAAGAGAAAAGTCAAAAACTGAAGTTACAAACATCAGCGATGGAGAGCACCAAGGCTGAGCTGGTTCACTCTGTATTTGCATTACAATGTGAGCTATCACTGATGTCCTCCCAGAGGATCTCTACTTTTTTTTTTTCCAGTCCACAGAACTGCTTACTCAACAGCAGGTCTCCTACACACCATTCACAGCAGGAGTTTCTTAGTGAAGTTCATACTCTGCTCTAAAGGAGGAATTAATTTCTTCATCAGTTCTTCTACTGTATTAATTGTTAGCATATTGTCAAGCAATGGAACAGGCTGCCCAGGGAAGTGGCTGAGTCACCACCCCTGGAGGGGTTTAAAAGCCCTGGAGATGTGGTGCTGAGGAACATGGTTTAGTGGTGACCTGGCAGTGCTGAGTCAATGGTTGGACTCAGTGAACTTAAAGCTCTCCTCTAATTGAAATGATTCTATAACAGATTGCACTTCAAATTCTGTTTAGTTTTGGGTTCCCTATTTGAAACTACCAGAATCTGACTTTTTTTTGAAAGCCCACAGCATTACACAGCACGTTCTGAATTCGCTTGCAGCCAGAAGAGCAAAGCTCGCAAGCAAATCACAAGTCAGATCTCTCCCATCAGGCACCAGAATGAAAGACCCTATTAATGACCATCTAGGAAAACAGATTTGCTTAACGTCACATAGCAACTCAGTTGCAGAGCCAGGACCAGAATTTAATTATCCAGCAGAAACATCCAGCTGCTTTAATCACAAAACCACCCCATTTTCTTCTGACAATCCCCATGGCTCACTGGCTTCATCAGTTCCAAATTGAGCCTCTACTCAAAAGACAACATGTCCCTTCCTTATACAATTAACTTCCCTCTTGGAAATCCAACCCACCTCCTGAAATGAGGCAAGAGTTCCTTAAGAGATAAATAATATATCTATATATTTTTGTCAGCAACATGGACAGCAGGATCGAGGGCACCCTTAACAAGTTTGCTGACAACATCAGGCTGTGTGGTGAGGTCGACATGACTGAAGAATGGGATCCATCCAGAGGGACCCGGACAAGCTTGAGAGGTGTGACTATGTGAACCTCCTGAGGTTTCACAAGGCCAAGTGTAAGGGCCTTGCACATGAGTCAGGGCAATCCCAAGCACAGATACAGGCTGGGTGATGAGTGGAGTGAGAGCAGCCTTGCAGAGAAGCATCTGGGGATACTGATGGATGAAAAGCTGGACAGGAGCTGGCAACATTCACACACAGCCGAGAAGGCCAAATGTATCCTGGGCTGCACCCCCAGCAGCGTGGGCAGCAGGGGAGAGGGGGATCCTGCCCCTCTGCTCCCAGGGCTCTGGAGAGACCCCCCTGCAGTGCTGGAGCAGCTCTGGAGTCCTCAGCACAGCAGAGACGGGGACCCGGTGGAGTGGGACCAGAGGAGGCCACAAACATGATCTGAGGGCTGGGAGGCCAGGCTGAGGGCCGAGAGAATTGGGGTGGTTCAACCTGGAGAAGGCTCCAGGGAGACCTTAGTGCAGCCCTTCAGGACTTAAAATGGGTCTACAGGAAAGCTGGGGAGGGACCCTATCAGGAAGTGCAGTGACAAGATGAGGGGGCAAAGGCTTTAAACTGAAAATGGGTAGATTTAGATTACATAAAAGGAAGACATTTTTTACAGTGAGGCTGGTGAGACACTGGAACAGGTCGCCCAGAGAAGCTGTGGATGCCTTAGCCCCAGAATTGTTCAAGACCAGGTTGGATGGGGCTTTGAAGAACCTGGTCTCGTGGGAGGTGTCCCTGCCCATGGCGGGGGGCGTGGGGGGTGTGTGGAACTAGATGTTCTCTAGGTCTCTCTCAACACAAACCATTCTATGATGATATGCTCTTAACTAATATAAGGCTATATTAGTTATGTAACTGGTGCAATATTTATAGATATCTAACTAATATGAAGTTAACTTATTTATACGTATCTCACTAATTATAAAGTTAGCTAATAAAAATCAACCACATTCAGAGAAACCAAAGACTACACGGGTAACATTCATTCTGGCATCTTCCAACTTACGACCTTCATGTTTCCAACATTATTGTTCTTTTATCAGCTGTCTGTACTTTCTCTAGGTTACTACCTACAACAAAAAAAGCAATTCTGCCACGTGGCAACTCATGCCCATTTTAGGCTGCTGCACGCTGCTGCCTTTTGCCCAAATGGAATGGTTAACCCCAAGGGGGAACGAGTTATGGCTGTTGGGGATCCCCAGCAGGTTGTATGAATCAGACAATTCCTCCTCTGTAATATCTGTACCAGTGAGTGCTCAGATCTCAGCTCTGACCTGTTCCATTGGGATGGTGCCTGGTAGTGTAGGCTCAAAGAGGCAAAGGGAGGCTCAAATTCTTTGAGGACGGAGCTGCCTTTAGCTGACATTGGGAAGGCTGAACGCTGTTTTTGTAAAGGCTCCTTGGCTCCAAAGCCTCTGCTTCTGCAGCACTCAGGCTCTGAGGCTTTACAAAGAATCACAGCAGGACACGAAGAAGAGAAACATGCTTTTCTTAGCTCCTTCCTAGAACTATTTTCCCCATTTGGGCTTCAAGTTTCCCAGAAATATCAGTCTAATGCAGACTCAAACAATACTTTTGGGCCCCGCTGGCTCTATCTGGCAAACTTATTAAAGACGAGGTCTTAAGAATGGAAAGTATGAAGCAGCCTTGAAGGGGGGGGAGTTCCAGCATCAGTCTGCAAGTCAGTCGGGCATCAAATTGGCCTCCAGGTCCTTGCTCGTTCTCCTACCATGCTCCAAGAAAAACATACTGCAAGTTTTACTTGCATTTTGTATCTGGTTTGAAGTGATCATTGGCTTGAGCTTCAGCCGGAGCTGAATCTCAACCTCAATGTACAAAATCATCATCTTCTCCTTTACTGGCCGTTTTTTGTATCATCTTGATTTCTTCTGTAGCTCACTAAGCAGCAGTGAAGTTCTGGGTATGATTACTCCAACAATCAAGTACCACCACCTTTAGCCTTGTGCCTGATCTATGGATGCTTTGTGTTTTAATAGCACCTGGTTTTTAATTGACATAAAACTTGGAATTCATTGTGATTTTCTATTTGGACCACCCCCTTATCTTTAAAAGCTTCTATCTGTAAACGACCACTAAAGCACATCTGCCTATATATGAAACAGAAGACGACCCAGGACACCAGAAATTTTTATACCAACAACTTCTATACAACTTTAATGTCTCCATGAACTGGAATACACGGTCAGACTACCACATGCTCCAGGGATCTACCTTCTTTTACATACAGTGCCAAAGCTATTAATCCACAGTCAGTAAAAACAGATTCACTGATCAGAAAACACTAAACTAACTGAAGAGGTTTAAATAATTTCAAGCAGAGTCCCAGTTAAAAGGAAGTGAATCTGCATTTGTGGGCAACAGCAGAGACAGAGCTGGCGTGAAGCCTGTGGCTACTGGAACAAGCACCCATGCAATACCTGTTATTTGCAGGCATCTGCTTCACTTTAGAATAATGGAAGAGGGAATAAAACTATAATCCTATTAACATCCCTAAAATTCACAATAAAGGAACAAAAATCCAGGGCTATGTTCCTACTATCAATCATTCACGCTACTTTAAACAAAATTAGTTACTAATGCCAAAGTAAGTTTCGAGAACAGTCTGTTTATTTTCTTTGGCATCCAACTCAAAACAGCTGAAGAGAACTTGCCTAACTAAATTAGAAGGAATTACTTCTATTACAAAGCAAGTAAGCCTTTCCTCAAAGTGAAATTCTGCTTGTAATATTATTATATAACACTGTCTATATCTCAATCGAGAAAAGATGAAACCATGTCGGCCAGTCTCCAAGAGAACTGCTGGGGACCAACCTATTCAGCTCGGTCCTTCCCAGACTTAATAGTGGCCCTAGATGGAAGGAAAGGAACAAGCAGAAAAACAATTCCTTTAAGATTTGCCACACTGAGCTTTACAACATTCAGCACAGAGCAAGCTGATCACAGAATCCCAGCACGGTGGGGGTTGGAAGGGACCTCTGGAGATCATCTCACCAAACCTCCTGCTCCAGCAGGGTCACCCAAGAGCAGGTTGCCCAGGGTTGCATCCAGGAGGGTTTTAAAAGCCTCTGGAGAATACAACTCCACAACCTCTCTGGGCAGCCTGGGCCAGGCTCTGACACCCTCACAGCAAAAAAAAGTTTGGTTTTCCCCCCCCCCCACCTCCTGTTCAGGTGGAACCTCCTGGATTCCAGTTTGTGACCCATGTCCTGTTGCTGGGCACCTCTGAAAAAGAGTCCGGCCCCATCCTCTTGCCCCCCACCTTTAGCTATTGATCAGCATTGAAAAGATCCCCTCTCAGGCTTCTCTTCTTCCAACTACATCAGATATACAGCCTTGGATGTTAATTAATCAATCTCAATGACAAAAAAAGATAGAGTATGTAGGTGTCTGGCTGAGATACACAATCAAACTGGTGCTTGAAATTTGATATGGAATCCAAAAAAGCCTGCGTCAGTCCTTTGGAAAGGACAAGAGCTATTTGAAGATGCAATGCCAGAGCAAAAAGCCAACTCAATGTGATAACCGGAAGGTAAATTGACGTCAACTGGAAATACACCCAGTCAGTACCAGCGCAGCAGCTGGCTCTGTGCCCTCTACCCAGCAGATCTGTTCCAGTGTAAAAAGCTTTAGAAGTTAAAGCTTTTTGACCAGCATAATTAAAAAAACAAAACAAAAAAACAAAATGAAAACAACCACCAAAACCCAAACCTAAGAAAAGAACCCCACCAAAACAATCCCAAACCACAAACCAACAAAAACCAAAAAAGAAAACCCAAACAAAAGAAGTCTCCCAGAAATTGTTATGTGATTTTAGGAGAGCACTGGAACAGAAGCTTTAATTCTGCTGGATGGTACGTGTTGATCCGATGGACCAGCAGGACAGACAGAAGTTACTGAATTTTGTTTGGATCAGGCATCAGGCCTGCAAAGAAAAGATTCACAATATACTCACTCAGCTGGACTGAGCTACTGAAGCTCATATGCTAGATCATTAATATGCAGAACATTAGTATGCTCCATGAAAAGGGATAATTATTTTTTTTTTAACATATTATTTATTTCTGACTTGTATAAAAGAAAGCTCAGAAAGAAAGTCAGAAAGCTTCTGCTTTCCCCCCAAAAAAATCTGAGGAGCCCATGCAGTCAAGTAAATTCTTCACTCTTACAAGGTGGACAAGTTAAATACTCCACTGAACGGGGGAAATTCAATGTAGAAAATTAGAGGATTTCCTGTGCCAGATGTGAGGGACATGGTTTAGTGGTGACCTGGCAGTGCTGGGTTAACAGCTGGACTCAATCTTAATGGTCTTTTCTGACCTGAATGATTCTATGTGCTCAATGTGCAGCCTTTCCGGCAGTTCTTTTGGTCTGCTGATGGCAGTAGGCAGCAAGAGCTAAAGAGAGAGGATTTTTCCAGTAACACCAGAAATGTTCTCTGTCCAGGACACAAAAAGGCACAAGCAGCCATGAGATGCAAGATCTCTTTAGGAGTAAGTGGCATGATGGGGCTACCAGCCATGGGTATGACATGGAGGAAAATGGGTGGTCAGAGAACACAGGACATGGAATTATAATGAGTGTGAGGGAGAAAGGGAGAAGAGAGCAAATGGTTGCTGCATGTTATAGGTTACTACAGCTTCAAATACAAAGAGGAAAGTGCTACAGCACTGGGAAGACAGGGCAGAATTGGGCTGAGCCCCCATGAAAGATGCTTTATGAGAAAGAAAAAAAAAACCAAACAACTATCTCATTTTCTACCCGAAGAAAAGCAGGATTATCTTTGTCTTGGCCAGAAAGGGTGTGAAACTACTTGATACAGGACAACTTAAATGAGAAACCATCTAACAGAAAACTTACAGGCACAGCACTTGAATGTTTTACTGACTCAGACACTTAAAGGCTAACGAGGACTTATGACAAATGCAATCAGTTCACAGATGCTGATATGAGGAAGGGTTTTTTCTTCATTCTTCTAACTGTACACTTCGATACTGTGCATATGCAAGATGCATATTCTTTCCCAAAAGCTTTTAGTGTCTCTCTAATGAGCCTCTCCTTTTCCAAAGTAACAAGTTAACCTCACCAGATCAAGTGATTTGATCCAGTGACTCAGGATGGAGTAACAGTGCCCATTCTCCTACCGCAACGTTATAAACAGAGCTGTCAAATCTCTTCCAAAGTCATTAATACAAGAAGAGAATAAGAACAGCGGTCTCCTCTTCCTCATCTACCTGCCAGGAGCCGAACGCTCGTACGTGGCTGCCCTGAGTTCCATGTGGAAATTAATGTCAGAGTCAAATCAACCACCTTATCTGATACTTTTCACTAGTTCTTTAATCCTTTTTTTTGTAAGGTGACACGTACTGCATTAATGGAATCAAAACAGGAAAGGGGAGCAAATTCCTGGAACAAATAAAAGAACATGCCTACTGGATAATATTCAAAAGGCAGAGGAAATAAGATTTTAAGGTTAGCAAGCAATGTATATACACAATCTACTTCCCAAAATACTTATCATCTAGAGAAAAACCTCTTTCCCTCCCCCAGAGTTCTTTAATACTGACAAGCCAAAAGGCAACGTGAATAAGCGTTTCTATTCCCTTTCTGCTGCACAACCAACTACAGGCGTGTGACATTTCAGAGAGTTTACATTTCAATTAAAGCTCCCAAAATACACACGAGTACACTGGAATTAAAACAAAGGCCTGGTCTTCACTATTATGAGTACAAAAGCTATTTTATCTGGAACTGGAGTTGTAAAATGACTCTTTCTAAAGCAGTATGATCTTCAGTGGGGAGAAATTTATGATACAGCAAAGTGTCGTGCACCTGTAGAGCTTCCTCAAACCAAATAAAACCAAGGTTTAAGAGGCTCAAACTTTCACATAAGAACACTATAAGAAAGACTGGGATTGTTGATCTGTACCTCTTTTGTCTCCTCAGGGTCTGAGTGATCCACAGTGACATACAAATCATTCTGCAGGTACTTCAGTGCACTAAGAGGGTCAGTCTGAGCTTTTTCTTCAAACCTGCAAAAGGAAAGATGGAAAAATTGAGCACAACCATTTCCTTCAGGGCTAAGTACTACCATTCCTAGAAAGAGCAAAAGCCATCTAACAAACCTTTCAGCCCAGTATTTCCAAGTAAAACAATGTTAATGGCAGCCTGGCTTCATATTTGCTGGAGCTCACACTTTCATGTCAGAGTGAAACACAGAGGAGGGTTTTTAGGGGCATAAGGAAATTAGAAGGGCAAAATACTAAGAACATTCAAAAGCACAGGTACAGCAACTTCATAATACGTGGATATAAAACACTGAATACAGTTTGTTTTCCACAAATAAAGTAAGGTATGAGTAGCACCTCACAAGAGGAGCACAATTCGGAAACAAGCAAACCTTGAGCATTTCAGTCCCAGGGGTTATTTACATTCCTGACTGCTCAGAAGCATCACTGAAAGGGCAGGGATGGAGAATGCTCCCTGCTTCTGCCAGGCAACAGAAAAAGGGACAACCCCCCCCCGAATTCAATGAACACTGTGACTTGAAATTCCACGTTTGGAAACAGCACATGTACATAAAAATCCTGTGCACCACCACCATTATTTTCTCTAAACAAGCAGGAACTGTAACCTCAGAGAATCACAGAATGTTGAGGGTTGGAAGGGATCTCGAAAGATCATCTAGTCCAACCCCCTGCCAGAGCAGGATCACCTAGATCAGGTCACACAGGAACGTGTCCAGGTGGGTTTTGAATGTCTCCCGAGAAGGAGACTCCACAA
>JANIJG010011370.1:37646-58340 GCA_024611175.1 Megaceryle torquata
CTAAATGAAGGATTTTTCAGTTTCGTGTGCTCTGCCGGTGAGCAGGTGCACAAGAAGCTGGGAGCATGGCCAGGAGACCTGGCCCCAACCAGCCAATGGGATATTCCACACCACGGAATGTCACGCTCGGTGTATAAACTGGGGAGCTGCTCGGGACGGGCCGATTGCTGCTCGGGCATCGGTCAGCGCGTGGTGAGAAACTGCACTGAGCATCACTTGTCTGTCTTGGGTTTGACTGCTCTTTTACTACCTTCCTTTTTCATTACTGTATTTTATTATTATTGTTGTTATTATATTTTATGTGGTTTTAGTTATTAAACTGTTCTTATCTCAAGCTGTAAAGTTTTACTTCATTCCTGATTCTCTTCCTCATCCCACTGGGAGGTGGGAGGGACAAGCAAGCAGCTGAGTGGTGCTGGGCTGCTGACTGGGATAGAACCACAACATCACTGTCTGCATTTTGATTTCACCAAGAAGCTGTCATATCTACTTCACCTTGACCTAAAAAGTAGCTTAGCACCTCATTTCAAAAGGTGATAAGTTAAATGAAGATTACCCACCATGTTAACCCAAAGAGTAACACAAAAAGCTACAGTCATTGTACCATCTTTGAAGAAGCAACTACACCTTGAGTAATAAGACTAAGGAAAAAAAAATAAATCAATATATATTTAGCTGGACCCCCATACCTTGTGCAACTCATCGTACACCAGCTGATGGGCAAACCTCGGGCAGGGCTCCTCTTCCTGAAGGCTTTTACCTGGGTTCTCCTTTGCTGCTTGGTCATTCTTATAGACACAAGACCTGAAACACAAGGCAGCAAAGTAATGATTAGTGGGATCTACAGGAAGTAGAAAACGTTACTGAATGGCTAATAAGGTACAAATGATGTCAATTTGAACTGCTTGGCATATATAACACCAAAGATTTTCTTATTTCTCTATATAGTGTCTTCTATTATCCCATCCCCATTCTTAGCTCTACAAGGAAACCCATATAGCACTCAGAGAAGGTCATCTTGGCTGAAGAGTCCTCAATCACAAGCCAAACAGGAAAAAAATTCTAGGGAATTTTACATCATGAGCTTTGACGGTATCTTTAGATGCCACATTACCAGCTAGCAGAAGTATTTTTCATTACGGAAAATATAATCTTGGACACAGTAGAGCCATAAGGCACAGGCTACAGCAAAGCTGGTATTTCAGCCACTGACTTCCAAGCAGGCTGAAGTTGTACCTGTAAATCTGTGTTTGAAAAACAACATTCACGCCTTTCAAAGCGATTGGCCCCACATTAGAAGAGACCCTCAACACAAAAACGCTGCCAGCTCTGGAAAGGGACAGTGGCAACCAGCTAACAGATAACACAACAAACAGACGAGGAGGTTTTTATTCAGAACACTGAGAATAACTTAGATCTGACTAAATTTGCTGCACTGCTGATGAAACCTGGCCTTGAACATTTCCTACAGGAAAAACTTTAATAGCTCACTTCCCCCCATCCCTTCCAGCTGCCTCCAATAAATAAGTTCACACAATTTCTCTCCCTCATTTGACTTGCTGCCACGGTGCCTCGAGAGAACTCGCTTTCCTTCAACATCACCATTCCATGGTTACAAGAGGTTACAGAGTTACCTGGGAGACAGGATTGTGCAGGATTGCTTTCTAAAGAAAGTCAGCGTAGATGTCAGAAATAGCACCCCTTTCATCAGCTTACCAGCTGTTCCTCACGATGTCATAAATCCAGAAGGAATTCCTTACATTCTCTTCTCGCTTCTCTTTGTCTTTGCTGAGCCCTGACAAGACGTGGATTTCATTCAGCTCTGGATCAATGGTAGCCCTCTGAGTGAAACCTGTCATTGGAACTGACAAAAAAAAAGAAGTTACTCACTGAAAACAACAGGGTAAAGGATCCAAGCACTAGACCAATGCATTTTCCTGCCCCTGCAGTTCTGCAGATTTTCTAATATCCATGGTAAAAGCACAAAATTTCACATAACTACCTCTTCAGTATTCTGGGATAAAGAGCATCTAAGTTTAACCTCACTACCTAGTCGCCCCATTTTCTTCTTTTTCATTACTTTCACATCTTCATCTTTCATATAAAACCAGAACTTGGGACTGAGGGATCCCAGTTTGGTATTTTCTACAGCTTCTCCTCTGCAGTGGTCTCCTTATTTACCACAACTTCAAACTGAAATGGCACATCTTAAAATAGGAAGCGTACAAAAGTCACCAAGAAAACAATTTCCTTCTCCCACGTGCCCTCCAAAGCAGAGTGAGATGCAGGAGAGGAGGAGACATCACCCAGAGGCTGACTCCTTCCCTGCTCAGGACAAGTCCAATGCAAATTCTCTTCTTCCCTTCCTATTTGTGACTCCTGGAAAGCACAAAAACCATTCTGAGAGTTGCTGTGGGAAGGAATGCTTCCTAGGGAAGGGCACAAACAGAGCTATCTGGGAGACTACCAGCTCAGAAACGAGGATTAAACTACCTCATGACAGGGCCAGATGATCCCTGTACATACCAGTAGAGTGATTTTGTTGTTATCTCTTCTGTAAAAGGAAGCAATGCTTCCAGAAAGCTTAATTCCAAAAGCTGGGAAACTCAAAAAAAAAAAATTCCAGACAAACAAGATTAGAACTTTGCATTGCTTCCTTTAGGACAGAGATGTCAAGGAAGTTGTTTGTTCGTGGTTTGGTATTGTTGGGAGTTTTTTTGTTTGTTTTTGTATTTGGTTGTGTGGTGGGTTGGTTTTTTTTTATGTTGTTTGTTTGGGTTTTTTTGCTTTGTATTTCTTCTATTTTCCGAATAGCTGTGGTATAATTACTCAGCTATTCTTCTGTTCCACCTTCAGATTTAGAAATATGGTGAAATACCCAGGATTCCAGCAGTTTTCATCATAATTCCCTGAAAAAAAGGTCAGCAAATTTGTTTGGCAGCCCTTTTTGTTTGTTGTATAATTCCCCATTTCCTGTTTCCCTAGGCAACCATCCTTCCAAAATGTATTTGTGAAGGGCACGTGATCTTTGTTTACAGATCCTGTTTGTCTCATTGCTCTTTCTGGGTCAGTTTACAAAGGCTGGTAAAAGGTTCTTGGCCTTCGATCAAGATTTTGGCATGAAAAATTCTCAGAACTCTTCTATTTTGCAAATTCTTCCCTGCAATTAACTACAAACTGCACACGCGGCCTAGAAAACAGGCCCTACGCTCATAAACCATTTAATATTGCTGTTGAAGAACACCCAAAATGGCATTTTGGAAGCCCATTCTGTAACAGGTTTTGGTCTCGTACTTCCCACTTCTCAGCTGGTAGGCCAAGAAGTGTCATAAACATCAATTAGAAAATTCTAGAGCAGTGTTGGGTTTCCTGGAGTTTCAGCCCTTACCAAAATGTTCAGCAAAGCTGCCAAAAACCCCAAACATTTAAGAAAAAAAAAAATGTAAGAATTAAGCTTTTATTTTAAGTAGGAACCAAAATATATTCAGATAATTCACTCTGAATCCTGTTGATAAAATCCTTGTGTATGGTTTCAGGGAAGAGCAGGAGGCAGAGCCTTTGGAGCCCTCATCAGCATCAGTCTGCCTATTTTGACCTCCGATTTTGCCAGGAAGTTTCAAAGGTAAATTAATCCAGTTTTTAAGCAAATGGGTGGCAAAGCAGAAGGGAAAAAAACGTGGGGAACAATGGTGGCACGACGACAACTACATACCTTGTTCTAGCTGCAAACCACAAGGAAGTTTTTAAATAAGACTAATGAGTACTGTGAAAGTCACTCAATAAGGAAATTAGGAACAAGACAACAACTATGGACTAAATATCATTATTTTTTGAGAAGTATCATGTTAACATGTTTATTTTCAGAGTCAGGGACTAAATCGTTGACCCAAAAGGATTAAATTCAAGGCATCTTTGAGACATTTCTGTCAGGAGAGCCATCTAAATTTGATCAGTGATGTTAATGTACATGGGAAATATCTTTGCAACCCTATTTGGAGCTTTGAACGTTTGAGGCCATGCTGGGTTTTTAAAAGGAAAGCATGAAAATCTGAGCGTTAGTACCTCGGGCTCATTGAAATGAAAATTATTATAATCACAAGGAACACGGCTGCTATATTACCATTGATACAGAAAGGGTATGAAACTCATACATGGAAGTCCCATTCCTCCTCCTGAAATGCTGTTTAAATAAATGAATTTTGTATCTCATTTATGCTTGATTTCCTGAAGCTGAAATTATTATTTAAATAATGAAGGAGGGAAAAGCCACCAAAGTTCAGCATCTCTGTTTTTCTACTCTTGGTAGTAAGAATAGGCTTTATTTGCAGCAACTGCAATCAAAACCAAATTCCAAGTCAAATAATTTTAAGCTTCCTTCAGTTGTACATCAATGTCATCTCGAGACCGTTTGAAATGCAGAATGTCTAGAAAAATATTGTTTCAAAAAAATATATTTAGGAAGGGCCTAGGATGAGGAACAACTTACATAAAGCCTTTGACCTATCTAAGCAACTGTGTAGAAATCATATTTAAGTAGTGCCTTAGGCTAGACAAAGTTGACATCAAGTCTTCTGCAGAGGCAGACTGAACTAGAAAGTTGGATGTAATACGATTGTAAAAACCAAAGCAAAAAAACCCCAAAACCAAACCAAAGCCCAAGACAACACAGATTGGGTAAATAAGTTCCTGATAATAAACAGAAAACAAGGCAAGATACTACACAGCAAGAAGGAGATGCTGGTGACTAACAAACACTTCCACTAGAGGGTAAGAGAGGTTCACAGTCTGTAGGGCAGCGGGCTCGCAGTCAGTGCTGGCTAGAATTCAAGCGACTGCAGTCAGCATGTTAGAGAGGGACACGGGCTGTAAACTTGTGAAAGGTACTTGTGATATTTAGGTAACAAAATGTATGTGGGGAAGGAAATTTAATTCTGCACGGGAGATAAAACTGAACCTGTGACGGGAACTGATTGCTTAGGATGTATTTTGGCTTTTTTCCCCAATTTTAAGATTCTGAGAAAAAAAAAAGGTCACGAAAAGCATGGGGAGAGATACAGACCCAGTAATGCCAGTGCACTGCAAGAACTGTTATTTGTCAAGTGCCAGGTCCAAGGGGTGTGTCACATGGGAAGAAGGGCTCCATGGAAGTTCCCTTGCTCTTCTGCTGCTTCACGTAAATCAGCTCTGTGAAATCTCCACTGATTTCACCCCTTTTAGAGGGTGTCTCAGGCCTGGCCATCACCCCAGGTCAGCTACAGGCAGACGGCTCGAAGGACAAAGTGGCAACTGAGGACTTAACCCTGGTTGTTTGGAACATGGCACCGGCCTGTGGCTACACCATATTAACTTGGCTCCGATGACACCACGTTACTGATTGAAAAGGAAAAGCTTCAGAGAGAAGTTACTAAACACAACACAACCCCAAAACATCTAGTAGATGGTGAAGGCTTTTCTTGTGCCATTGCATTCCCCCCCCACCCCATAATCTCATTAACCAGTCCAGTGTAAAAGTGCAGCAACTAAATGAGAATAAAGAGGTCTGAATCCACCCTCCAAAACATAACCTTTTCATTTATTTTTATATAGCAAAAATGAAAAGCTCTTGGCCTCAATGCTTGACATTATTCAGCCACACAGGCCTTGAGTTAGCAGCCAGCTACATAAACAAGTAATAATTCTTGAGAAGGCTTCCATAAGATGCCGTGTAACCCTGTACAATATAATTTCCATTTAAATATAACACATGGAAAATGCTTTTCTACAAAAGCGCTGCCTAATCGTGAAACAGATACGTTCCCATTGCCACAGTCCCTCCTCACAGGGGTTTATTTGATCACAGTGATCATTTCAGCAAGATTAATATTTTTTTGGCTTGGATACACGACCAGCTACAGTGGTTTCGAGAGCAACGCTGGCTGCTGCCAGTATCTAAGCAAGAAAACAGCTTTTACACAAAGGCAGAGTTCACAGGTCTGGTTCTCGTAGGACTGAAGTTTGGAAATTAAATCTCCTCTCTCACATTGGAGGGGACACTAGAACATGTTTTAAACGTGCTTTGAAGCACGGCATTGGCAATACAATGATATAAAACCTGTAGCCTACAGACCTCTTCAGAAGGATTCACAAAGGATGATTAAGAGAAGCAAGTTCACTGATGGCCTTTTAGTGCCACCCAAGTTATAAAACCCTCAGAACATGTCACCACTAATCCCACTACAAGAGACTTGCAAGTATCCTTGTGATGCCTCGTGATTAAAAAGAAATAAATTGGAGAAAGCTGCATCACGTGGATATTGCTGTTCACCAGAATCTGGCACCTCCCTGATAGATTAATTTAAACAAGAGCAGCAGGTCAGCAAATTGCTCCGTACCGCTCTTTGTAATCCTTTTAAAAGGTGAAGCAGCACCTCCCCTGAACCTGAATGGAGCAAACCTTGATGAGTGATGGGGACAGGGCGCAGGCCAGCTGTTGACACAGCAACATAATCATTATCCTCTTGGATTTTTCATGATGAGACTGCGCTTGGCAGTCAACCAAGGAGCAGCTGAGGAGCGCATCAGAACAGTTTGGTTGTCGTGTTGAAAAAGCACCAACTCTTATGTTCAACGTTCAGTTCTCTTTCCCAAGCAACATAAAGTTAGGGTCTAGACCAACAAGTCTTCTATGGAGAGACTGAGGGAGCTGGGGTTGCTTAACCTGAAGAAAAGGAGGCTCAGGGGAGACCTGCTCACTCTTGACAATGCCCTGACAGGAGGCTGTAGAGAGCTGGGTGCTGATCTCTTCTCCCAAGGACCAAGCAATAAAAGGAGACTGCCTCAAGCTGAGCCAGGGGAGGTTTAGGTTGGATACTAGGAATAATTCCTTCCCTGAAAGGGTTGTCAGCTCCTGGAACTGGCTACCCAGGGAAGTGGCTGGATTGCCACCACTGGATATGTTTAAAAGTCTTGTAGATATTGTGCTCAGGGACATGGTTTAGCAGTGGACTTGGTACAGTTTGGTTAATGGTTGGACTCGATCTTAGAGGTCTTTTCCAACCTAAACAATTCTGTGATTCTATGAGATTTTGGCAAAAACAGGTCAGTTAGTAAATCTGAATGGAATTCTGCTGCTGTGCTATCTCTGTGAAGCATCCTTAGGATCTGGTGACTGTCCACCCTCCTCCTCACCTCCACTGTCAGAGGAAGTTATTTTGAGATTGGTCCAGGGAAGCACCTCACAAGATGAAGAGCCCATAAGGCTCCTCACAAAATAAAGTGCTTCCACAGCAAGAGACACACTGGCTCCTCACAGGTGGATCTTAAACCGAGCAAGGGCAAAACATGTCAAGTGTCAGAAACAGATGATCAAAATGGGATATGCAGATTGCTTGCCTGACTTGGACCCTGGCCATGTTGAGCTAGCTGTGCTATCTGTTTTGAGTCAAGTTTTTCTGACTTTGCCTTGTTTTAAATCCAGATTTCCCGGGCTGGGTTGTGTGGCCTCTGTCCGTGGTACTTATCCATGAAACCTCCTGTTTCTCAGGTGCCCAGTTCTGTAACTGGCACAAGCAACTGCCCTGACAAGAAATGTGGGATCTTCACTGGTAGATAAAAAAGCATACCTGCAGATTTCTCATAAGAACTGCTTCACCATAAAACAAAGCCACAAGAAGGTCTATGGCTTGTTGTCGTTTTGACTTCAGAAGTTACTCAATGCCAAGGGGATATGAGATGATCTTGATTCTCCTGCAGAAGGAAATTCTCCCTCTGACCAACAGCTCTGACACACCACCTGAGTCAGGGCCAAAAAGGATTACTGCAGGAACCTTGACAACCAGTGTTCTCATTAGCTCCCATAGACCTGAAATGGCTGTCCACAATTAGTCATGGATTGCGTGCAAATCAAGGCAGGCAAGCTGTCAGCACAGCCCTTGAAAGACATCTGATACTGGGGGCATCTCTAGATCATGTGTATGCTTCAGACACACACTCTGGCATGTGCATGTTGGGTTTGGGGTTATCTTCTTGTTGTTTGGGGTTCTTTGTGAAGTCATTTGATGTACACAACTGCTCTAAAAGGGTACGTCCATCAATATACACATTTTGGCCTCTCCTCCAACCACCAGCTCTCTTCAACTGTACTATGCTTCCTCCAGTTTGTACCACTGCTGCCTTTCTGCACGTCCAACTCACTATCACTGTTGCCTTTTCATTTCCTCAGTCCCGTTTTGCCCATTCTGTAGCTTAACTAACAAATTTCTTGCTCCCAACAGTTACCACACAGGAAAAAGGTAACTGCCCCGTATGGCCTCATTTCACTGCAGTGCCCTCCTGTGAGGGCAAAGGGAAAGCATCAGGTTTTTTTGATGCAATGAGACGGAGAAAGTGCCCATGCTCACGGGCTAACAGCATTTGCCAGGCACAAAGAGCTGCGAGGCTTACTCATGGTTTGAAGCAGATCATCATCTTCAGTTTGCAAAGCTGTGTGTAAACCCATCTTTTAGAAACTGAACCTTGACCAAACTTGAACTCGTCCCAGGAATGGGAAAAAAAAAAATCAACACGAACATACATTTAAACTTGTTAAAACTGTTGTCCTTTACTCAAAAATAAGAAAAAGCCCTCTCTACTCTCAGGAGACCCCATCTGCAGCTCTGGATCCCCCAACACAAGAAGGCCATGGACCTGCTAAAGCAGGGCCAGAGGAGGCCACAGAAATGACCTGAGGGCTGGAACCCCTCTGCTGGGAGGCCAGGCTGAGACAGTTGGGGTTGTTCAGCCTGGAGAAGAGAAGGCTCCGGGGAGACCTTAGTGCAGCCTTTCTGTACTTAAAGAGGCCGGTCACAAAGATGGGGAGGGACTTATTACAAGGGCTTGCAGTGACAGGACAAGGGATAATGGTTTTAAACTGGAAGAGAGTAGATTTAGATTAGAAATCAGGAAGAAGCTCTTCACTCTGAGGCTGGTGAGACACTGGAACAGGTTGCCCAGGGAAGCTGTGGATGCTCCATCACTGGAGGTGTTCAAAAGCAGGTTGGATGGGGTTCTGAGCAACCTGCTCTAGTGGGAGGTGTCCCTGCCCATGGCAGGGGGGTTGGAACAAGATGATCTTTAAGGTCCCTTTCAGAATATCACCCGATATTCTCAAACATGTCACCTAAACCAGGAACTGGTTCCAGGTTCAACATCAGAGGAACAAGTATGAGGAAAGAAACACAGATCAGCTTAAAGATCTTATCCAGAAGGTGAGAACAGCAAACCCAACATATCATTACAACTGTTTCCTAGCACTGAAACAAGTCCAGAGTACCAATAATCCTTAACTATCCCTTTTACTACTTTTATTTTTACATCACCTCGCTATTTGTAATGGAAATTTTACACAAACGCACAATTAAGTTCTTTTAGAAAGGGTAAAAAAAATCAAAATAGCTCAACTAAGAATAGAACTGAATGCTACATGTGAGCCAGGAACAAGATGTAATCATGGGACTTTATAGGAACATTTAGGTCAGGCATCCTCAACTTGACTCATCACACCGAGCAGCTGAAAACTTCACAGCGACCAGTCAGGGAATCACTTTGTTCCTGCAGATGAAAATGGTGTATCGCTACCTAACAAGAGCACAGTAAAGACTTGCTTTTTTTGGGGTGAAAACAGCTCTGTCAGCATTTGCTGTCAGAATGTAACAAGCATTTTGTCCTCTTCCTGTTAAAATGCAAATAATCCCAGCGTTTCTGTTCAAAGGCAAAGGAAACGTTCAAATCTGTTTACTTTCGACACACCGGAGAACAGCAAACTGAAAAATCTACTCGTGAATTATTTCCAGTGAGTCATTTTCTCACAAAGTCTACTATTCACCACTTTGAGGCCTGTGGGAATGGGGGGAGGAAGGGCTGAATATTATCATCTCATTTGCTTAACTGAACCCTGCAGTTAATGTATGGGCTGAGCAGCAGAACTCACGTCTTCTGCAGCCGTAAGGCAAGCTCAGTATCTTTTAATCTGAAGATGACACAGGTGTCAGCCTAAAAAAAAAATGTAGGTTTTAAACCTTCTGGCTGTAAAGAAATGTAGTTTTAAAAAAGTGAAACAGCAGAATGCTTAGCAAGTTCATGGAGAAAAAAGAAATAAAGAAGAATCAATTCTTTAAAAGCTCAGAGGACAACAAACAGTGCGTGGGTGTGAGTGAAGCAGCATCAGGCAACACGCAGGCACCTTAATAAAGGAGACTGTCAACAATAAAAGCTGGTTCATTCTTGGAAGCACTCAAGTAAATAAATGATTCCAGAGGCTAAGAGCTTGGGTACTCTTCTCCCTCATTGGCATAACGAAATTAATGAGCAAACAGTAACTCATAACCATCAATAATTCACTTCAAAAGTTCAGCAAAATTATTTGCTAAAAATTAAGCCTGATCAAAATAAGGAGGGCAGCCTAAATGCAAGAGAAATTAGCTTCCTGGGATTTTGGTAACTGGAGGAAGAGGAAACAAGATCTGGGACTAAACACAGGTAATGAGAAATATTCATAACTGTACAGAGTGCAACACAAATTTCAACTTCTGAGCTGTATGCTGAAAATCAGGATATTGGCAACAAGAAAGTGATGTGCCTATACAGACTGCAATCCTTATGAGGAAAAGAACATTCTTCTCTAGCATTTGAGGAGAAAAGGTCTAAAAATGAGTTCTTTATGGTTACATTACAGTGCCTTTTGGGTGTTTTTCAAGGCTTCTGGCATACAGAACTGTGCCTGGTGTAGATAGCACCAGTGGTATGAACCAAACAGGACTGAAGCCTTGTGCCCTCTCCTGCCTTTTTTTGCCTCTCCCCAATGATTCAGTACAAGATTAACAGGACAACAGGTCTCATCTTTCTTGTCAGCTCCTGCCAGGCAAAATAACCTCTGGCCCTCTGCTCCAATTCGCTGTCTCTGAGCATCCTACCTGTCTTTCTGCACCTCAAACCAAGCAGATGATTTCTATTTTCTGGCACCTTTCACTTGGTAAAATAAATAAATAAAACTGCTTTCTCTTTCCTGGTTTAAATCAAATTATTTTTTCAGTCTTTTTGTCTTTGCTGGAGTTTCAAAGGAGATCATTTTAATTCCTATTTTGCTGATTTCTTTTTTTTTTTTATCTGTTGAGGTGCTATGTGGTTTCACGCATCAATTATTTGTATTGTGCTGAAGATGGTGAGAGTCAAATGACAGGAAGGACAAAAGAGCTGGCATAAGTTTAACCTACATACCGTGGAGTTTACCTGGGTACATCGGGCTAGTTAAGGATGCTAACCTGATAGCACAGGGCACCGATGCCAGTAGATTTCTCTTTTGTGCCAACACGAAGACGTTAGTATCTAGTTAGACTCTTACCCATCCCTGAATCCTTCTTGGTGCCATCTGATATGATATCCACGTGATCGCTGTCTACGTCATAACTGAAGAAGTCATTCAAATAGGTCTTTGATCTCTGGCCACCAAATACATACAAGCAGCGATTTTTCTAGAAATGAAAACAAAATAAAAATTAAAAGACGTCTTTACAAAGTTCTAGAAAGTATGTTGGCCCAACTGTGATCATCAACAGAAACCTTAATGAATCAAAGAGTACCAGATATCCTTCCTCTAAGTTTAAAAGTCATGCTTTAACTACCAGGTCCACGTGCAGTCTTCATTTCGTTAAGGATCATTTACTGTCACCTCCATGAAGATTGACAGGGAACAATTATGCACAACAGTGTATTATACTCAAAGTCAATATAAAGAATTCTTGATTGGATACTTGATCTTCTTGATTCTTATGTTTTCACAATTTCAAGACCTAAACCACTGAGGACTCACAGCTTCTCCACTCCAAAAAGCCTCTCAAAAATACAATTTTAAAGCCTTCTTTTTTTTTAAGACCTCTATGAGATCACAAACATGGACCCAAGAGACTTTTGGCTCCAGAGTGACCAGACAGATTTCAGAGAGTTCATTACTGTAGCCCTCCCTGATCAAACTGTGACTTCCAAACATTAAAACAGCAATTCATTCTTTAAGTTTAATATTAAAAGAATTAACAGTCTCCATGTCTAAAACCCATTAGACTGTAATTTCACTGTTAAAAAAATAAAAACCAAACACAGGAACAAAAGACAGACTGTAAGAGAAACCATCCAGGTACCAGCACTTTACTAAACTCAGACTAGGCAAATGACAAGCAGCAAGCCAAGAATAACAGGTTTATTACTTCTTCCTAGTTTGCCAACTGGAAAGTCCATAAAAGGCAGATTATTTTTCTTTCAAATGGTTGAGCAAACAGCAAAGGACTTAAGACTTCCATGACCTCTGCTTATAAAAACCTGTATTCTTATGTTTCCTGGGGACACAAAATTGAAAAATCCTCAGGTACCTGTGCTGAACTTTGTGTGGCAATATGTTTTTCACCAGCTTTTAGAGAGCCTTTCAAAATAAAAACAAAACTGAAAGCTCTGAAAGCACAGTATTCATTACACACATTCTCATCTTTCATATGAAAAGGGAAAAGAAATTAATTCAGCAAATTGATCAACCCAGTCAGTTTTGAATTGGTGGGATCCGTATACATTTGAATAACACAATATTAATTTTAGTTCTTTTCCTTCCCACCCCCAAACCCGAGTTTAATGTCAGCAGAAACTCTACAAACTCCACTTACTACCACTAAAAAGATGCCATGTAAATTCAGTGCAGAACTTCCACTGCACCACACCCACCTACGGGAGCATCCCCACTCGATGCTTATCCCCTCTGTGCTGTCAGCTACTGAAACACAGAACCATAGAATAGAACAGCTCGGGTTGGAAGGGACCTTAAACATAATCTAGTTCCAACCCCCCTGACATGGGCAGGGACACCTCCCTCTACCTCTAGGCCAGGATGCTCAAAGCCACAGCCAATCAGGCCTTGGACATTCCCAGCAAGGGGGCATCTGCAACTTCCCTGGGCAACCTGTTCCAGTCTCTCACCAAACTCATCACAGAGAATTTCTTCCTCATATCTTATCTAAATCTTCCCTCTTTTCATTTAAAACCATCACCCCTTATTCTGTCACAATGCTCCCTGATAAAGAGCCTTCCCCAGCTTTACTGTAGGTCCCCTTCAGATACTGAAAGGCCACCAGAAGGTCTCCCCAGAGCCTTCTCCTCTGCAGGCTGAACCCCCCAGATCTCCCAGCCTGGCATCCCAGCAGAGGGGTTCCAGCCCTCCCAGCATTGCTGGGGCTCCTCTGGCCCCACTCCACCAGGTCCCCGTCTCTGCTGTGCTGAGGACTCCAGAGCTGCTCCAGCACTGCAGGGGGGTCTCCCCAGAGCCCTGGGAGCAGAGGGGCAGGATCCCTCCCTCCCCTGATGCCCACGCTGCTGGGGGTGCAGCCCAGGGTGCTGCTGGTTTCTGGGCTGTTGAGCACATGGTGCCAGCTCATGGCCAGCTTTTCTTCCCCTCCCAACACCCCCAAGTCTTTCTCCACAGGGCTGCTCTCCATCCCTTCATCCCCCAACCCGTGTTGATACTGGGGGTTGCCCGAATCCACACACTGGACATTGCACTTGGCCTTGTTGAACCTTATGAGGTTCACACAGGCCCACCTTTCAAGCCAGTCACGGTCCCACTGGATGAATCCCACCCCTCCAGCACGTCAACCCCACCAACCAGCTTGCTGTCATGGGCAAACCTGCTGAGGGCACTCGATGCTACTGTCCGTGTTGCCAACAAAGATGTTAAAGAACACTGGTCCCAGTACTGACCCCTGAGGAATGTCACTCATCGCTGGTCTCCACTTGGACATCAAACCATTGACCGCCACTCTGAGTGCAACCATCCAGCTGATTCCTTATCCACCGAGTGGTCCATCCATCAAATCCACACCTCTCCAATATGGAGACAAGCAGGACAGCATCACATGCTTTGCACAACATATGACACTGACCATCCTCCTGCCTGTTACCACCCTCACCCTGCAGTCCCCATGTTGTGCACTTAAGCAACCAAGCAGCTGATGGGCACAACTGGAAAGGCAATGGAAGGTGGCTTTTAATACCCAGTAGTGAATAAATTGCTGTACACACCTCACCCCTCCATCCCTCCTCTTTTCCATCAGGCTCTGGACGAATTGCCCATGATTCCATTTATGCCCAGCTGCTAAGAGCTGCTCAAGACAAAGAGCAGCAGCTGGGCGCTCAGCACAAAGGAATAGAAGACCTGGGTACCTCAATACACACCCAGTATCACAGGGGTTGGAAGGAACCTCTGGAGATCATCTAGCCCACTCGCCCCCGACAGAGCAGGATCACCCAGGGCAGCCCACACAGGAACAGATCCAGGCGGGTCTTGAAAGTCTCCAGAGAAGGAGACTCCACAACCTCTCTGGGCAGCCTGTCCCAGGCTCTGTCACTCTCACAGGGAACCCTGTGAGCCCTTGCAATAAGACCCTGCGAGAGTCTTGTTCACCATTCCAGTAACCACATGGGGTATCTACTAGACCAGAAGTTTCTACGTTGCTCTACCAACTCCAAAAGAAAAGCTCTTTAGATCAAAACTGAACCTGAACTTGAATTTGGGTCTCTTTATCATTATTCAATTAACATCAACTATTTAAAATTCGCCTTGCTTTTTACTTGACATTTTCTTCAGTTGAAGTCATGAAAGCTCCAAGACTTGAATTAATACCTCTTGCACTTACTAGAGAAGCATCAGAATGTCAGTGAACATAAAAATCAAGCGAGACAACACACTGCTTGGGAGATTAAAGAGCTTCAAGCTTGCCAGAAAAAAATCAAACCCAGATGTTCTCCTTAAAGTCAGGCATCATAAATCCAAGCATGGCGTGGATACTTACAGAATGGAACAACATACAGTGTCCTATTCGGGACTGGATATCCTCAGGCCCAGCATTACAGGAATCCTCTCTCAAAAGTTTCCATGTCTGACACTGGCAGTCGAAAGCAAACAACCCACTGAACTGCGGTTCACTGGCTCTGCTGTCATCAACGCTGCCGTTACAGGTCAGAATTCTGCCTCCAAAAGTGTAGATCATGTGTTTTTCTGAATCCATACACATCTGTAAGAATGAGAGAAGTAGTTTTAAGCCAGCATGTTAAGATTTGAATGCTCTTAAGATTTAATAAGCATCCTTCCCCCTACAAGTGATATCTACTATGTTGGACAGGAGTCTGCACATCTCCTGGACCTCTAATAAGCAGAAAATGACACGTGTCTTCATGGTTGATGGGTATTAATCTCAGAAATTTATTTAAAATGCAAGTCTAATTTCAGCTTAGTATTTAATAAGAAAAAAAAAAAAGGAGACAAGACTAGATGTACTCTTTATCACCAAAAACATTTGTCTCTAGCTGCTGATTTCAGGGAAAAAGAAAAAAAAGTTAAAAAGACAAAGTGTACCCATCATCACCTAAAAAACGTGGCTCTAGCCGCTGCTTTCATGGAAGAACATTTTAGTCTTTGGCCAGGATCTGTAGCCAATTCTCCCAGGGAGTTAACAGAATATCACCTTTGGCAATGGCTACAAGAGGGAAAAATCCCAAGTCACTGCTCATTTTACTGACCACCACTCAGCTGATCCAGAAGTCAGCCTGTGATTTGTTACTTAGGTTCCAAAACATATATTTAGTGCTGCTCCCTTTACTTCAACACAAACCAGGGGCATAACCTGGCGAAGGATTTCTGATGAGACTGCAGCAGGAATATGTTTATCCAGAGCAGCAGAATAGGGATTATGGCACACAAGAGATGCACTGCAGCACAAATCAAACAAAACTCCCCGACTCCAGGTGATGTTTTCAGACACAGCACAACGCAGAGGGTTACAAAACACCATGAGTGGGTGGGGGGGAGATTTGAAAAAGAAAAAAATAAATAAAATATATAGAAATCAGACAAAATTACAGTAAGACAGAGATGCTACTCAGCAAAGCCTACGCAAAACACTTCTAGTGCAGCAGATTTTTGTGAAGGTTAAACAAAAACCGCTATCGCAGGAGGTACTGAGGGAGAGGAGAAGAACAGCTGCAGATTGATAAAGAATTCAAGGAGGACATTTTTTCCTAAGAGACAGCAGGGGAGAAAAGAAACAAATTTCAGAAGCAGGCAAACAAGGTACCCAGAGTAGCCTTGCCAGCTGACAATTTACTTTTGCCTCTTCCCCCCTCCCCACACCTGGGAGACTGGTATTTGATATTAATAGAACCAAAAGACTGATTGGCTTTTGTTTTGCAGACAACACATATCTTTACTTTTCCGTGTCAGCAGAAACGGGTATTGTGCTGGCAAACAGCAGCTTTGGTTACAAAACAGCTAGCACCAAGAAAAGCAGGCTTTGGGCTGCTTTAAATGATGTGCTGCTTTGTGGCTGTGCTTTATAAATATCAATTAGGAACAAAACACCTTTTTCAAGTGCACAAAAGCCATTAAACACGCAACGTAAGTAGAAAAAGTATTCACTTTGAACACATGGCCAGATGTGGCTTTTAAAAAGCAGGCGTTTCAACCTCTACAAAGCAAATGCATCCTACAAACTTTAAAAGAGAACCAATTTTAAAAGCATCCTGATCCCACTGGCCTCATTTCAGAGCCTTCTTCTGACAGCACCATACGTGGTGTGGCACGCTGCTGCCCAATGCCCTCTGAGGAGACAGATCTGCAAGCCCAGCTCAACGAGACTGATTAAAACCAGATGAACTGTGCTTTGAGCTTTAATAAAATGTGTCTTAACAGAATGAATGAGCTTGCAAAGGTTTTTATGATTCTTCTATTTGATCAGAATGCCGGGAGTGGGTGGCATTAGACAGCAAGGCTATTGGAATGGAGTCACCCGCAGATCAGAGTCTTCCTCACCACTGCTATGTTACCTGGTACAAGACTTCCAAATCACAAGAGGTTACGATCAAAACTGATTCACAAACATGGAGAATTTACACTACGAGGATGGCTGTAGCTGACCTGATGATCAAACACCAGCTTTGGACCTCCATCCGCTGCGGTGTCTTCGCTCAGTAGCATCCACGTGTTTGTGTCGATGTCGTAGCGATAGAAGTCACTTTTCAGAGATTTGCTGTTCCTCACAGAGGAATCCAGATAGCGGCCCAGCGTGTAGATCTGCCTTCGCTGAATGTCAATGCACATCTTGTGACAAGATCTGGCACTGGGACCACTCTAATAAAGAAAATGACCACAGAAATGAAGAGAATAATAGATTTAATATTGCTCCAAGTAGCACACTGCACGCTCAGTAAGGGCAAATAAGGGCTATCAGCAACTGGAAAGCTTTGGAGAATTCAAGAAAACTTGCTTGTAAACAAACAAATACAAGATTACAGAATCCCAGCATGGAATGGGTTGGAAGGGACCTCTGGAGATCATCTCGTCCAACCCTCCTGTGCTCCAGCAGGGTCATCCAGAGCAGGGGGCCCAGCATCGCATCGTCCAGGCAGGTTTGGAATCTCTCCAGAGAAGGAGACTCCACAACCTCTCTGGGCAGCCTGGGCCAGGGCCCTGTCACCCGTTAATATACAGATATCTACGTAACAGGACATCCTGCGACTTCTTTATCATTTAGAAAGACACCAAGAAAAACCTTCAGACATTTTTTTACAACAAACTTTTGACTTGAAGCCGGTTTGGAAGATTCCTTCAAAAACAGCCTGTTTCCTCCAGAACCGATTCTCAGAGGCGTGCGAAAGCTACTTGATCTTTTAAAATAACAGAAGTTGATGCACACGAGAGGCAAATTAAGATGTCACAGCCTATAAATAACTACACAGGAAGAAGATTAAGAAGTGCTCTATTACAAGAGCCTCTGTTTTATTAATAGGCTGTTTTCTAACAGATCATAAGCAGGCACTCCCACCAGCAATCAAACCCCATAATGGGTCTTTGAAGGTAACAAAAGCACTCCCTGTCCTTCACAAACAGATACGGCCATTCCAGCCTCCAACGCCAACCAAGTTTCCCACGGTAGGCAAAACTGCTGTGTGTTATGATCCTCAAGAGAAAATCAGAAGGTCCCTGTCAAATTATTACACGCTTATCCATCCAAGAGTGCTCAAGTTAAATCACAGAGTCATTTATTCAGTGACATTACAACGATGCTATGCAGCACTGGGCAGAATCATTTCTTCTTCCCAAAGCTCATTTTGAGAACATTTGTTCACTCATCTTGAAGCATGACAGTGATATTCCTGTACTCCAAAAACTGTAGAAATCAAGACGTGTAAAGCCTTATTTGCAAAATATCAAAATGAAAACACTTGCACCATGCTTGTAAATAAATTCTATAGTTTCTTTGGCCTTGGTTTGCATAATTTTAGCAGTTTATAAATGAGGATGCTAGAACAAGGCTGGCTAGTCAACTTTAAGAGTCTGGAAGCTAAGATGAAAGCTGGTAAGATTTTAAGTGACAAGGAAAGGCAAAATGTACAGAAGACTGAAGTATGAGACCAGAAGGACAGAAAAATATTAAAATCTACTGAAAACTCAAGATTATGGAACTAAGCAAAAATCCTTTCATGGAACCGTATCACAGAATGGTTTGGGTTGGAAGGCACCATAGAGATCATCTCATTCCAACCCCCCTGCCATGGTTAGAGACACCTCCTACTAGAGCAGGTTGCTCAAGGCCCCATCCAACCTGCTCTTGAACACATCCAGTGATGGAGCATCCACAGCTTCCCTGGGCAACCTGTTCCAGTTTCTCACCACCTTCAGAGTGAAGAGCTTCCTAATTTCTAATCTAAATCTCCCCTCTTCCAGTTTGAAGCCATCACCTTTTGTCCTATCACTACAAGCCCTCATAAAAAGTAGCAAATCACCATTTCTTACTAGACTTAAAAGTAGTCCTGCCACACCAAGCAGAACAATACTTGCTTCACGTGCTACCAAATTCTGCCTTATGGGGGGAAATAAAAAATTCTTCATAATCATACTATTTCCTATAAGAAATTCTACTGATATTATTAGTGATGTGTAAAATATGCTGACAGAATACACTTCACTAAATTGGATAAGATATGAAAGGAAGTATTACGACTTCGTAGTCAAAAGCCTTTACTGCTCATGTTTGAGAATTGGGTTTCTTGATTAAAGAAGAGTTAGAGGAACCCATTTCCAGTCACTCAAATGGCCATCAGAAGAGGTGAACTGAGTTGTTCCTACTTTGTAAATAGGAAGCATTCTGTCGGCGGTGATTACAGCTTTGAGGATTAGTTACTTTGTGGGAATTAAGATAATTTTCTTTTCTGGGAAAAAAAAAAAAATAGGGCTAGAAGCTAAACGATAGCATAAAACCCTGAAATGCAGCAGTAAATTCATTCATTGCCTTTGGCTGACAGAAGGCAGCATCACACTTCACCTTGTTCTTAGAAAATACATCATCATATCATCCAGAAGACTCCGTTCCAAGCACACGGGGTAGTTTCTTTGCATGAAAAGCACCACTTCTGTAATCACAAAGGTTACCCCGATTCACAGCAAAGTAAACCCAGTAGACAAAGCCCATCCCTAGACATGCAGCCGGAACATTGAAGGACAAAGCCACTGTTCCCCTGCCAAAGAGCACACGTTTGCCTTCTACATGAAACACTAAGACCTCTCTGTGCTTCCTGACTCCCCTTTTTGTCAGGTCATTGTAATTTTTTAATTGGACCTGATGATGTAAGTATCTGCCCCCACTCCCTCACCTCTACATCACAGAATCACAGCATGTTAAGGGTTGGAAGGATCTCAAAAGACCATCTAGTCCAACTCCCTGCCAGAGCAGGGTCACCTAGATCAGGTCACACAGGAACGTGTCCAGGAGGGATTTGAATGTCTCCAGAGAAGGAGACTCCACAACCTCCCTGGGCAGCCTGTTCCAAGCTCTGGCACCCTCACCATGAAAAAGTTTCTCCTTATCTTTACATGGAGCCTCCTGTGTTCCAGCTTGCAGCCGTTGCCCCTTGTCCTGTCGTTGGGCATGTCACTGAGAAGATCCTGGCTCCATCCTCCTGACACCATTTACATATTTATAGATATTAACGGGGTCACCCCTCAGTCCCTTCCAAGCTCAAGAGCCCCAGCTCCCTCAGCCTTTCCTCAGCAGGGAGATGTTCCACTCCCTGGATCATCTTTGTGGCTCTGCGCTGGACTCTTTCAAGCAGTTATGTGCTCTATGGGCTAAAGTAAATCCTACTAAATTTGTTCCAATAACTTCTTTGGCACTTTCAAGAACCAATCTCCAGTTTATCTATTTCCAGACCTGCCTTGCCTTGAAGAAAAGCTGCACTTTCAATTGAAACTTGTCTAAGTACAGACACAAGTCTAAGACACTTGGCACCTACAACACACATTTCAAGCTGTTGACATCAACAGCATAGGTACTACAGTAGGAAAGTATACAAAATACAAATTTCAACTCCTAAGACTGTGTTAAAGTGAGAAAAGAATTCGGGGGGGGGGGGGGGGGGGGGGGGTCCTGTTTTCGGGGTGCCCTTTTTGGGGTTCCCCGCGGTTGAGTCGGCCGGGGGTGCTCCCCCCGTCCCCCCACAGGGTGCGGAAGCAGGTGGTGAACATCCCGTCGTTCCTGGTGCGCCTGGACTCCCAGAAACACATCGACTTCTCCCTGCGCTCGCCCTACGGGGGCGGCCGCCCCGGGCGCGTCAAGCGGAAAAACGCCAAGAAGGGGCAGGGGGGGGGAGGGG
>JANIJG010011370.1:62975-87937 GCA_024611175.1 Megaceryle torquata
AGAGTCTGGCCCCATCCTCTTGCCCCCTCAAGGGGCCCTTTAGCTCTTGCTCAGCATTGCTCAGCTCCCCTCTCAGGCTGCTCTTCTGCAGCTGACCAGCCACAGAGCTCTCAGCCTTTCCTGCCCACAGAGATGCTCCAGCCCCCCAGCATCTTTGGAGCCTCCAATGGACTCTCTCCACTAGTTCCCTGTCTCTCAAACTGGAGAACCCAGAATTGGACACAATACTCCAGGTGTAGCCTCACTAGAGCAGAGGGGGAGGAGAACCTCCCTCAACTTGCTTTTCACTCTCTTCTCAATGCACCCCAGGAGACCACTGCCCTTTTTTTGCCATGAGAGCACATTGCCAGCTCATGGGGAACTTGCTGTCCACCAGGATTTCTAGGTCCTTCTCCACAGGGTTGCTTTCCAGCAGGTCAACCCCTCCCTGTACTGGTGCAGGGGGTTATTCCTCCCCAGGTGCAGGACCCTAGACTTGCCCTTCTTCAACTTCATTTGGCTTACCTCCAGATCAGTGCCACACGTGTCATTTGATATCCAAGACTTGACAGCTTCAGCACTAGGCTTAAAAACCCTTGAATGCCACATGGGGTAGACACAGTAAAGGATTAAACTGGGATCTCAAATGTTTCTAGGAGCATAAATTGGGAGTCTAGTTCCAAAAAACAACTAGAATCTCGATGCTGAATGTACATTCCAGCCATTCAATTACTCTGCAAGTCTGCCTTGAGTAAAAGCTGAAAGCCACGCGTGAAGCTCACAGCTACACCAGGTCAGCAGCCACATGCTCCCACTCTAAGATATTCTTGCTGCTGTTTATGGAAGATAACAGATATTTCAACTTAATTTTACAGCTGCTGTACCAACTATAAAGAGTATTCTTTGAGAGTATGCAAGTTAAATACATTCTGACAGTACATATTTTGTGAAGCCTATTAAATAGATCAGAACCTGGCTAAGAATCACGATTAAAACTCCCCAGGTCCAGTATTGGAAAGCCACAAATTTTGATATCTGAACCTAGTATTTGTTAAAAGACATTTAACCATTCTGTGTGAAAAAGTCTGGCAAGTATTTGCAAATAATTAACTATTAATGATTCCAGACACAGCTAAGACAAGGAAGATATCCTTTGGTCAGGCAGTTGACAGAGCATCTGAGCTATGGCTAATCTGCTTACAAGTGCTCTCCTATAGCAATGCAACTAAATAGATTTAGTTGCAAAGTCCTTTCTGGGCATCTGACTCAGCCGTGATGGAGCAGATTAACGTCAGAGGCAGCTTTCAGCACACGGTTTTGATTCATCTCTAAGGTGGGAAAACAAATAAACAGGATGAAACTTCTATTTTATCCACACCCCCCCCACCCCAGAAGCCTGCACATGCTTGGGATAGTCCTGATTTCTCACTGTTGATATTTCATGGCCTCAAGCTGAGTCTTCCACAAAGAGACTTTCCCTGCTTAGACTAGAAGCAAAAAATAAATGGCCCGGTGTTCTATTTTTGAAAGAAGGTTCAGTAAGCTTATAAGTCAAATGATTAAGCCCAGAGATCATACAACATCATCCTTATGATAGCAGCAGACTGGATTTGATGACCCACGAGGGGTCCAGCCCTTCTAGTCCCACACAGAACTCCAGACCACTCGCTCCATCTTTCAGAGACCAGCGCAGGTTCACAGCAGCACAGATGAGCACAGGCTCAGGGCCGCACATGAACTTTGCTATGAAGACAAACAGATGCTTAATGTTCCATTCCCAGGAAGATTACCTGGGAGAAATCAGTCTCCCCGCAGACCTGCTTGCAGAAACTACTAATTCCAGAGTATTTTCATGAAGGAATGAGCTAGCACATGATCTACTGGCTTCTGATGAACCCCGATTAAAGCACCTCTAAAGAAATAAAGCGCGTGTGACAGGAATTGACTCATGAACTCTGCAAAGCACCAATGTTCTGCTTTTGACAGCTGTGTTGCGTGACTTTACCTACAGCGCAGAAACAAGTTTGGCAGCCGACGCCTGAGCTACTGCCAGCGCAGGGAGCCACGCTCCTGGGTCATTTCTGAGCTATGTGCTCGCTCTTGGCTCGCTCTCACACCACGGTATCGAGGCCTTCCAGCAACACACAACACTGTGGATCTCATGCTGCAGTAAACCAAGGCGTTCTGTGACCAGGAGAATTGCTAGGCAAGCAAATAGAGTAGTGGAAAGGGAAGAAAACTCCCAGAGGTTCAAGCATGCAGCCAGTCTGAAGCAATTCTTTCATTTAGATGAAGGATGTTGCAGGAACCGTGCACGAAGGTCTTGTCCAGGCTTTAGTTTACAGGCAAAAATAAGTCATCCAGCCTACGTGATTCAGCTTACAAGTGCAAACAAGAGAAGCACTGAAGTAATACCTCTAGTACAAGACAACCTCGCAGAGAAAGGACACCAATACTATGCTATTTCTAACAAATGGCACAATTCACCTACAAACCAAGTGCTACTCACACAGATGAAATGTAAAAAAAAAAAAAACCAGAGCTTCTTCAATTTTAACAAGTAAATTGTTGCTTTGTTCCACATCGGCCGTTCAGCTTTTCTTTCAGTAACACTGATGAAATACAACAGACGTCCCACCACAGAACCAGAGCTTTCACCAGCTCTGGGAGATGGGCCCTCAGGACAACATCCCTCATGTGCCGAATTTAACTAACCCCACTAACAATTGCAGGATGTTGAGTGAGGTCATTTTTTGCATGCATCCTAAGTTCACGCTGTCCTCTCATTACCAGTAACAATGGCTAGTGAAGGTCCAGCCAAGAGAGATTTTTCCATAGATGCAAACTATTCAGCTTTGCTACCGTGACACTCGCAGCCCAACAGGCTGAAAAAAATTAACTAGGCATTTATGGACTGTTTAGCCATGAAGATGAGGATGCAGCACGGCTGGAATTTTTGAACTGTTTTGTTGTTGTTGATTTTTTTTTTTTCTTTTTTAGTTTGTTTGGGATTTTTGCTTTTGGTTTTGTTTCCTTGGTTTGTGCTTTTGGGTTTTTTTTTTAATTAATTGTCCTTGAGAAGCTGGTGATAGATAGATGTGAAATAATAAGTCTAAATAGTCTGACAGCCAGAGGCTCTTAGATGTCTCTGAAAGTGAAGACAGTTTTAAACAGATGACAAAGGACTAATTTGTAGCCAGAGGTGTTAGAAAGTCACAGAAGTCGCTGTATAATTTTTCCCCTTGGGCTAATCCATGGCTGGGATGTTGCCATCTCAGGGGTACAGATACCACCTACAGTTTAATACCAGCCTCCTCTGTTAGCTATTACAGCAACACGCCAAGAGAAAAATGACTATTTATTTTAACCAAATATTTTCAGCACTGAAAAACACAGAACTGCGGAGACTGCCTTGTGTTCTTTTCAACTGACAGATGAGGAAAGATGTGGCTTCTGAAATCTGTGTTCGTTATTACTTTTTAGCTGTCCTCAGAACATAATTTAGTTATGCAGCTGCAGGAACCGCACCAGTTCCCACTGGTGTGCAGTGCACAGCTCGTCTCTGCTGCGTCATAGTTTCAGAAACAAGGAATCTTTGATTCTGCAATAATCTACACAGAGGAAAATCAGCCAAGTAACAGTTGCAACTGTTGTCACTGGAGGTCTGTGAAACCTCACACTAAACCCTTCTCTTCCATATGTTGGGAAGAGCAAACGTAACTCATGACAGCAAGTGCGCGTGAAGAAGCTTTTCAAGACTGAGCAGTGAAAACAGAGTGTGCATGGGGCAATGCAAGGACTAGAACCCAGCAGTTCCTGAATCCCAGGGTCAATAAAACCTCCACCACATACATGCCCTGGAAAATTCATGAATTAAGTCCTGTGAAACACACTAAGCTCTTCCAGGTCTGAGAACTCACCGTATCAATGCTCTATCCATTCTGCCAGTATATGCTCTCGAGACAATCCAGAAAGCTTAAGTTCTAATTGCCTCCAGAACCCAGCAGCAGAAATAAATTATTAGCAGCAAAGTCCACAAAAACTTACTACATTTTCAAGCATGTAATTACCCAGACAATTTAGCTAGGGATTTGTCTACGATGCTACTTGAGAGCACTTCCCCTGCGTTACCATAACCGATATTTCTTTAGGGATTTCTGTATTTGTACAGCTTGAGGAATGTTAATGTAAGGGAAGCCTTTCATAGTCTAGCTGAAATAAGAGACTACTCTACTCCCAAGGAAAAGCTGAGCAGTGCGTGAAGCCACTTTCACCTTGCCAGCCAGAGGATAAACTTTCCTCCCACCTTCTACCCCCACATTTTTTCCTGTTTTTTTTTTAAATCCTTTTTCCCCATCCATTCAGTGTAAAATGCAGGCTTCCAGGCTTTCCAGCTGGCTCTCGTCTTACAGGTGCACACTTCTGTAGTTATAAAACCCAAAAGGATATAAATCAGAGTTCCTTACACCAATCTCCATCGCTTCACTAAATCCTTAGCTGAAAACTCTAATAATTTAGGCGGCTGAATAACGTGTCACCTTCCCCGAGATGCCTTCGTGGCCACCCATGCGTGTCTCTCTGTACTGCCTCATCTGCATCTCCCAGGGAACTGGATGATGTAATAACTTCTTAATAAAGTCATATAAGTTAAATAAAGCTGCATTCCAGCTCAGTAAACTCATCATGAGCTAGAGCCGAAGTGGTGATTTTTATCAGAACATAAACACCACAAATGAGCAATGCTCGATGCATTACTCCAAGGCGTAAAAATCATTTACAAGCTGCACCCTTTGCAGCTGAAAGCTTTACGATGGTTTGGAAATCCACGTAGACCCTGAAGACTGGCGCACACAAGCTCCAGGGCTGCCAAAATTTAGCAGCCTTCAGAACCCCGTGTATAATGCATTTATTTAAGTACTGCCTTCCCTACGAGACTGACATCGATACCAGCGTGCGGAGGAACGCGACCTCCACACATTGGAACATCTGGTGTTAAGAACAGCTTAAGTTTGGTTGTTTTTCTGTGCTTATTGTTTCCCTCCCCCCTCATGCTGGAAGCATGACTACAGGCACCTAGTGATAGAACTGAGTAACTAGAGACCCAGAGCTGTTTGAAAATACGGATGATCTTTTCTGTGAAAAAAAGGTCAAAGTTAAAAAAGACAAACAAGGGCTAAGAGGACAGAGCTCCTGAGGCACACGAGGTAGCATAAGCAAATAAGTTACTTTTAAAAGCTGAAAACCTTTTCAAAAAGTTTATTTCATAAATAAATAATTAAAAAAAAAAATTAAATCAAGGTATTAATCCCTCAACAGGGTCTTTTTGGTTTAGGCTGCCTATCTGGAAAAGTTACTGCAGAAGTTAGTCAGGCATATCTGGAAGTCACTCTTTAATATTTTGGAGAAAGAATACTGGCTGGAACATCTTAAAGCCTCGATACCACTAAGCAGGGAGGAAAATAAAAATCGTTAGCATGAGATCTTTAGGATCAGCCTAAAGTACTTTTCATTTGGTTCACTTCAGCATCTGCCTTCTCTGTCCACCCTTTTCTCAGCATTGACACTATTGGAGGAGTTGGCTCAGAGGTATATCTGCGGTATCCAAGCTTCTGTTGCAGGCTTTTGGGGACAGCTGCTTTCTCCCTATGTGCTTTTGTGGCATCAGGCATCTCAATACAACTGAGCATCTGTACAACTGGAACTGCTCAGAAGTAGGACACAGCAGATTTGGTGTATTAGATCTCAAGTCCATAAACATGACAGTGTTTGAAACAAAAAACCACCACACAAAAACCAACTCAAGTTACTTGAAACGTCTTCCAAACTATACCACCATCTGTGAGAAGGAGTCAATATTTGAGATTTGTTCAGCTCCTACACTTAAAACAGCATAGGGGAAAAACTTTACATAGATACACTTAAAAATTTCTTCATCACACTCAAAGAAAATCAGATATGGGTGTCACAAACACCTAAAATGCTTGCGTGGTAATAGGACATAGGAGGCTTTGGTTTAATCCATCCGTGCCAACAAATGAAAAGAAATGCATGATGACACCACAGAAAATTGAACTGGAAGTACCGGAGCAGATGACATCCACCCTGGCTCTCACTATTATGAGATGTTTCTACACTTGTCAGCTTTTACTTTCGGTATGCTGGAAAAGCACTTGGTGTCAGCACTGAACTGTCACCTTACAATACACCGATTTTCTAGATCTTTTTGAAGCTCCTGAACAGTAGCCACTTCTTGACCTATACTTTCCTTCATTGTGAGAAACAATTTATCCTCTCAACCAGTTAACCTAGGACAAGATCTTTACTTCTTTCCTTTGGCAAAAAACACTTCAGAAGTTTGAGAAACACCGGGTCACCTAAAGCTAAGCTGTTTACACTATTTCCACATCCTTCACAGCGCCCATTTGTGGGTTTTCCTCTACAAAAGCCAGGAGGAGGATGAGTCAACGTTGTCATATTTACAAACGTGCACCACAGAAGCTACCAACGTGTGCAGTAACGCGCTGTTCGAAGGGAGATCCTGTGTCTCCCCTCGTGCCTCTGGGAGACACTGAAACAAGGTACAGGAAAACCAGTGACAAACAAAATACACCATCAGGCTGCTATAGTCTCATTTGTCAAATCTCCAGAGGCATCCACATCCCTCAGCATTTTGATCCTATTTAAAAATCCACATAGCTATTAATTTACACCCCATGAAGTCTTTCCTGCAGTTCACTTAAACTGTCCTCCTCTACTGAATTTCACTAAATTAGCCTTCAAAAGAGAAAGTTGCTGCTTGGAAACCAGAACTATCAGACATCAAAACACACACGAAGTTTCTCTATTAATTGACACTGGCCTAGGATCAAAATGCTCAAGGAATGACAAGGTTTGTTTTTTCAAAGCTATTTATTCCCAAATCCTCGTCTACTGATCTACAAGCACTAATAAATCCTGGAGACAACAGCATTTGTCAGAACATTCCACTTGGTTCAGGGTAAAAACCCTTAAAGGCGCTTGGACTGACCATGTTTTGGCTGTGCCCCGTGCCAGCTGACTGGAAGAGTTCGTTGCATAGATTCATTTGGGTTGGAAAGGACCTTTAAGACAGAGTCCAACCATTAACCCAGCCTTGCCAAGTCCACCGCTGTACTGCCCCACTTTGCACCAGCACAGCGATTTTAACACACGTGCCAATTTCTGTCAGCATAAGAATATTTCAACAGCATACTCAGGGGCTTTACAGTGGAGACAGGAGGACAGAAGTTGTGGGTACAATTGAAAAGTCATTAGCTGCTCCATGGTGCACAACCCTGGAAAGATGGAGGCTTGTGAGAAGAGGATCTGAGAAGGACTGCAAGAGCCTTGCTGGATCCAGACACCGAAGGGATGGTGGGAACGTTCTAGTTCAGGTCTGTTTGTCCATCAGCAGCTGCACTACGTACGCTGGAGGTTCAGCCCAACACTGCAAGTAGGTCCTCTAGACCAGCTTCTTAAGGCTCTAAATGATCAGCTACTCCAGCAGGACCGTGAAGGGCTATGGAAAATTAGCTCTTGTTGTCTAACTGTTAAAAAAATGAGAAATGCAGCTTCAAGTGACAGAGACATTTCTCCAGCTCACTGGCAACAGAATTTGCTAAAAAGGTCACAGAACCTTTTTGGAATGCGTTGCAACAGAAGGGACCGGCACCTTGACCCCAACAGCATTACTCTGCATTACCCCTACAACAGCAATGGGTAGGGCCCAACTTCTGCCATATTCCACTTTTGCCCAAGTCTAATTGAGTGGCTAATTTAACCATTGTCACTGATTAATTAGAACAAGAGAGCCAGAAGCAGAACTAGCACAATATGAACAGAAGACTAAATTCTACTGGAATCTACAGTGAATATTTCTTAAAATTCCATGTCAACAGACATTTCCTTTCAGCAAATTGTTTGTGAACAGTTGATGTCCCTATTAGAGAAACATCTGCAGTCTTTGTTTTTGAATTTACTTCTCAACATTTGAGACTGACCTTTTCATGTCTAAATCAGGTTTTATCCAGATCTCTTTTTGGGGGGGGGGGGGGGAACCAACAGACCACAAACAAACCAACACAACAAAAACACAACACTCACAACATTGCTGGCTAGCAAGTAGAGCAGCCACCAGTTCACTGTACCTCTGTAAGTCACCAAACCCCCAGTCTGTGCCTTGCCAGGCCCTCTGAAGTCCACGACAGACGATCTCCACAGAGAGTGTCCTTCGGGAACTCGCATTTCTAAGGTCACACACATTTCTTTACACTCTTCTCTTGTCTCTGAATTCCCCACACATTCAATTCAGATCCCACCCCACCCCCCCTCAGAATCCCATCATGGTAGGGGTTGGAAGGGACCTCTGAAGATCATCTGGTCCAACCCTTCTGCTCCAGCAGAGTCACCCAGAGCAGGGGACCAAGGATCGCGTCCAGATGGGCTTGGAATCTCTCCAAAGGAGACTCCACAACTTCCCTGGGCTGTCTCTTCTAGAGCTCCATCACCCTCACAGGAAAGAAGTTTTTCCCAATATTGAGGTACAACTTCCTGAATTCCAGTTTGTGCCTGTTGTCCCTTGTCCTGTTGCTGGACACCACTGAGAAAAGACTGGCCCCATCCTTGACACCCACCCTTCAGATACCTATTTCCCTACCTTGCTTCCTCTCAGACCCAAGACCATTCCCATCTTCCATTTGGATTTCTGGACCTTCACAGAATCACGAAATCGTTTAGGCTGGAAAGGACCTGGCAGATCACCCAGTTCAACTGTTAACCCAGCACTGCCCAGTCACATCTTTTAAGTACCTCCACGACAGGGACTCCACCACTGCCCTGGGCTTCCCCCACAGCCCTCCTTTGCCTATGCCTTCTTCCTCCCATCCCAGCATTACCCTACAAGAGTAAGGCACGAGGAACTTGAAGAGCAAACGCTCTGCTTGCTGGCACTGCTGATGCCTTGCATCCCAGCCAGGCTTACCAAGCTTTAGAGAAGCTCAACTGGATGCAGCAGGATCCCAGCAAGAAAGACAATTAATCCCTTAAAAACCAGAACTACCCCCACTGGTTTGTGCAGGAAGAAAAAACAGTAACCCCTTTCTGACAGAAAGGTCCTATCTCACTGCAACCCGAGCTAGACAAACGTACATGCTGAGCAGCTACACCACAAGCAGAGAAGTAAGAGACAATTAAATTGGTTGTGGTTTCCTTTCTGTTGCTGTTCTTTTGCTTTCCCAACCTCCTTATAAAGGAAGACAAAAGAAAGGGATGTCTAATTGTTCATGATCTGAATTGCTGAACATCTTTGTCAGCAACATGAACAGTGGGATCAAGCTCATCCTCAGCGAGTCTGCTGATGATGTCAAGCTGAGCACTGGGGTTGACATGCTGGAGAGACAGGATCCATTCACAAGGACTTGGACTGCCTTGAGGGGTGGGCCTGTGTGAACCTCAGGAAGTTCAACGAGGACAAGAACAAGGTCCTGCACATGGGTCAGGGCAATCCCAAGCACAAATACAGGCTGGGTGATGAGTGGAGTGAGAGCAGCCTTGCAGAGAAGCATCTGGGGATACTGATGGATGAAAAGCTGGACAGGAGCTGGCACCGTGCACTCGCAGCCCAGAAGCCAATGGCACCCAGCAGCATGGGGAGAGAGGGGATCCTGCCCCTCTGCTCCCAAGGGCTCTGGGGAGACCACCCCCACCCGTAGGGCTGGGGCCAGCTCTGGAGTCCTCAGCACAGCAGAGACAGGGACCTGCTGGAGCAGGGCCAGAGGAGCCCCAGCAATGCTGGGAGGGCTGGAACCCCTCTGCTGGGAGGCCAGGCTGGGAAAGCTGGGGGGGTTCAGCCTGGAGAAGAAAAGGCTCCAGGAAGATTTTCTTGTAGCCTTTCCAGTGTCACAAGGGGGCCCACAAGAAGGCTGGGGAGGGGTCTTTATCAAGCAGCATAGCCACAGGACGAGGGGTGATGCTTTTAAATGAAAAGAGGATGCATTTAGATTAGATATTAGAAATAAACTTTTTACACTGAAGGTGGTGAGACCCTGGCCCAGGTTGCCCAGAGAGGTGGTCCATGCCCCATCCCTGGAACCATTCCAGTTCAGGCTAGATGAAGCTCTGAGCAATCTGCTCTAGTTGCAGATGTCCCTGCCCATGATAGGATGGTTGAAACTAGAAGGCTGTTATGGTCCCTCCAACCCAAACCATTCTATGATCTTTATGGTTGACAAAAGAGATGAATCCCAGTTTCCCCTTGGTATTATGTCACACCCCCCCCTCCTCATCCTAAGGAGGTTATCTTGCTGCTTAATCAACAGGTAAGTAGCAAAACCCATAGTTCAAGATAAAGAGAAGCAACACAAGCCCAGGACTGGACCCTGGAAGGCTAAATCTGGCTAAGCATACAATTAGCCACAAGCAGTAATGAAAGGACGAAGAGTAAGAAAACCAGTCTACAAGGGTTTATAAAACCTAAGGCTGGTTTTACGTTTAAACAGCTTTATTATGACAGAAACAGGAACATCGTGTTCAGTTTTATTATTACCCATTTTATAAAGGATGTTAGAAACAGTAAGTGCCTGACACGCACAAAGATTTGAAGGCTACGGGAAGTGCCGTACTGGGAGGTTTTTTTCCAGCTCAGGCTATTTGTCCTACTTGATTACAACCTCTAAACACCTTTGCCAGGAAAAATGGCAATGTTAAAGTGTTATTCAATCAGTACAGAAGCTCACAAAATAAGCTGTGACAAGAAGCTAGAAAAACACAAGTGTGAAATAAGACATTTTTATACTTAACTTTCAAATAGTCAAGCAAATCAACCTCTGAATTTGTCAAAAAGTGGTGGAATCTCAAAACTTTTCATACCTTCAAGAAGAGGCTGCATAAATTTCCTGAAGTCATGCTCTGGCAAACAAGTAACAACCTCAAAACACAATAACCATACAGAACTTTAACGTTTCACAGTGTACAGCAAAATGAATTACCCAAGCCAAAGGTCTTGGACTTTTTTTTTTTGTTATTGTTTATAACCCAAGCTACACTCATTTCAGAGGTTTCATACGTCAAATACTGAGCAAAACAGGCCAAGGAAAATGGCTCAAAGGAACACCATGAAAACTCTTGGGAATGTGTGGCCTCTGGCAGTTACCCCTGTCCTCTAGATTTCTGTCTGTTAACTGTCCTTTTCTACTCATTTTTGACAGGAGCTAAAAAAAAAAAAACCAAACAATTTGTTTCTGAAGCTCAACACCAGTATCAGGTCTGAAATGCTTATTACCAAGTCTGGTTGTTCAGTCCTATCAAGTTATTTACTTATTGTTCTATTCACTGAACTGATTTTTAGCCGATCAATCTGCTCTTGAGAAATAAACCTTTCCCCTCCAGTAATCTTAATGCTTCAAATTCACATCCACCTCACATTTTTACCAACGTACGTGTTTCAAAAGTCTTCAAAACTTGGAAGGTTTGAATTTTGTGGCTCTTGCTGCACACTACACATCAATACATGCACTTCAGAAACACGGCAATTTTTCTGTGCAGCAATTCATAAATTATTAACCATATAGAAGTTTGCAGAACTTACTTCTTTCTCAGTATCCCTGGATATACAGGTCCACTGGTTTTCCTTCACACTGTATGCCCAGAAGTCAGCCAGATCCTGAGTTCCATCCCAGCCACCAAACAAATAAACTGTTTCTATTAAAAAAAAAAAAAATCACATTAACTTTATTTGAAAAAGAAAATGCCTTTACATCAGCTAATACTTACAAAACACTGGTGACAAATAGACAATCAGAAGAGAAACTGAAACCAATTCTTACTTAAAAGCACCACTCCTCGTTGAATGAAACCAATCACCAAGGCAAACAAATGTGGGTTGGTTTAGCAATGGAAGTTTTTAGGACAGCCAGCTCTCAAGGAGTCATTTCTGGTTCTACATTTACATAGGAGGCAACCAAATCCCCGGCCTTCTGATCAAAATTCAAGAAAGACTCATTAACAATATTTACCACTTTGAATACTGTACGTTTTAGTCTGTCAGTGACATCTCAGCTTGTTCCCTGTTTGGTGCAAAATCTATACATTAGAAAGAATTCTGTGATAGCAGCAAAATGTTTTTTGTTTAGTCCATCCCTCAGAAAGAGAAAATTATTTCAGCTCTGAAATCCTCTTCAAGGGAAACATCCTGCATAAAGTAACTTACCTGGTGGCACAAGAAGTGAATAAGTAGAAGAGTTACAGATTTAAGTCAGTGTTTCAGGCCTATCTTCACCTTAAACCTACAACTGCTCCATGCACAGGAAGTTCAAAGGCTTCTCAGACTCACTGATAAAGCCAGATGAAGCCTCTGAGCATGGGGAGCATTAAAGGAAGAAGCCTCTGTTCTGACGTGAAGAGATAACTCAGCTGCTCCCATTATAGAAACTTCACTATCTGGTCTCAAATGCTAAAAATAATTCGTTTTTAGACTGCATTAAAACACAAAGCCAAGTCCAAGAAGAACAAGCCACTGAAGACTTGCAGAGCTTTGAAAAACTCCATTAAAATCCACAAGCCAGTTCTATTAGGGAGGTAATAGCCAATTTTTAATCCAACACCAATTAAAGAGCAGAGTTAGAAGTGCAATTATAAAATGGGAATAGTCCCTGACCCTTACCTACCATAAGGATAGTGGTCATCACCATGGAAAGGTTACCCTGGTTCATTAACTTTAATTACCCTTCCTCCTGGACTCAGGGCTCCCAGTGTTCCCTGCAAAGAGCAGGTCCCTTTGTGCGCATAAATTCTCACAGCTCACAAAACCCACATTACCACAACAGCTTCATTGATAGCTGAGAAAAATAGAAGATTTGGCACCAGCTGAGTATCCTACTGGGGCCTCGCCAAAACGTCATGCTTGCCTCTAAAGGCTTTGTTGTCTCCGATGAAATTTAATAGCAAACCTGAATGAATCTGATGAAAACTCAAGATTTTGAAAGTTACCTAAATCAAGCTGACAGAATTAAATGGTGTGTAAGCACTGAAAGAGGAGTTTGATCCTACAGCCGGCGTGGACCGCGAGCATCCCCGGGGTCCGAGAGCAGCCGCGATAACACGAGGGTAACGTGAGCACTCTGCCAAACTGAGGCTTCATCTTGATGTAAAACCAGAGCTTGGATGAAAGAAAGGCTCCGTCACTGTCTAGACTCAGAAGGACTATCATGGTTTTTTAATTTTATGACTCGCTACAGAACTATACACGTATTTTAAGAGGAAGTTTCTGCCTTTCTTTTTTTTTTAAATAACTCAGTGTATAAATGCATCTGTTGCTAGACATGTCAAGAGAGGAATTTTTCATTGTTCTTCTAAAGTTTGTGATTGTTCTCCCTTGGTACAAGGAAACGTCAGTGGTTTGGTGGGTTTTGGTTTCTTGGTGGGTTGGTTTTGTTGGGTTGCTTGGTTTGGTTTTTTAAGTCAAACTTCACTCTGTTCCCCAACCAGTATCGCACA
The DNA here is from genome assembly GCA_024611175.1 of Megaceryle torquata. Lineage (NCBI taxonomy): Eukaryota > Metazoa > Chordata > Aves > Coraciiformes > Cerylidae > Megaceryle > Megaceryle torquata. The sequence goes on from JANIJG010011370.1 coordinate 76,464, forward strand.
TTCTGCTCTATTTGTCCATTCAGATTTTTGTGGGGAGGGTTAATTTTTTCACCCTGCCTGCAGAGATCCTACCAGGACAGACCCAGGATGCACATCCAGCACTTCCAAGCATTGCCACCTCCACAAAGTGTCAGCAAACACTCAAAAGATTAGGACAGAAGCAGAGAAGAGACCACAAACTTGCAGGCAGCAGAAGTGGGGAAGCTTGAGGGGAACTCAGCAGTCCCACATCAATATCACTATTTCTACTTCAGTAGCACCAGGGAACTCAAGATGCAAGCAGCTCCCTCTGGCAGAGGGAAGGATTCTTCCTTTGGATCCCAGCAATATTGACACTGCTTTATTAAAGCAACTCTATTCTGCTTGAGGGACAGAGGAGAAAAATTTTCAAACCTACCTGCAAGGCAACAAGAAAAACATGAAAGCGCTTATATTTACCCAAAGCTTTTACCAGCTACATTTAACAAGTCAAATTTCTCCTCTAGCATCTTAACCTTATCTCCTCTACATATATTTTTGAATACAAATTCAACATTTGGAGTTAAATGTGTTCTGTCAATATTTCTAAACTGCTTGCTCAGTCAGAAATGTTTCCATAATGTCTGAATTCTGTTCTTCCCTCGCTCTCTGGAAGACTAGAAGGTGCCAGAGCATTCCTCAAATTATTAGAGAATGTGCGTTCCCAAAAATTAACATATTTCCTGTCAACCTCTCCTTAAATTCTGGCTTTTCAGAATGCAAAGCAGCCTTTTCCAAACCCCATTAAACACCAAAAATCCCGGGGTAGGTTCAGTCTAGGCTCACGTAAGTTCCCCAAGTCAACTTTTCTAACTTCTCTGAACTCCAGCTTCTCTGTGTAGTGAAATCCTTGGTGGGACTCTGGTCTTCCTCATCTGATCAGGATGTTACACAGCAAACTGCTCAAGCCAGGCTGATCAAAGGTGCTCAGTGTGCCTGAGTGTCCCTGGTTTTACCTTCTAATAAATAGGCACAATGAACTCATTCCAATCCTGACAACACACCGAACCAAACCCTTTGGTCAAAGGGTATTTCCATGGCTCTGCTAGAACAGTTGTCCACAGAATATAAAAGAATTAGGGACCTACAAGTCATCTGGGTCCACGAGTCATCTCCCAAACCCCTCATCATCACACTAACTTCAGCAACAGACCAGGCTGCACAAAGAAGTATTTGGTCAACCTTGGAATACTTCCAAAGATGGGTATTTCAGACTGTCTGGACCCCTTCTCCAATGATTGATCATCTTCATTATGATTTTTCTTCCCCGATATCTAACTGGAATTTCCCTTGCTGCAGTATGCCCATTGTCCTTCATTCTATTTCACAGCACCCTGCAAAACAAGTCTGGCTGTCTTCTCCATGTTCTCTCACCAGCTAGTTGAAGACAGCTCTAAGATCATCCCATGAGCCTTTTCTTCTGCAAACTGAAGACGACCAGCCCCCTGAGCATCTCCCCATATATCATGGGCTCCAGCTCCTGACCAGCTTGGTGGCCCTTTGCTGGGCTCGGTTGCAGATTGGCACCATCCTTATTGTACTAGAACACCCAAACTGGGCAGTGTAGACCAGATGTGGGCTCAAGTACCAAATAAAGGAACATCATCCCTCCTCTTAACCTGCTGCTGGCCACACTTCTGTTAATAGGGCCTAGCAGGAGGTTGGCTGCCATCACCACAAGGACACATCGCTGACACACATCCAGCTGTTTAGCACCTTACAAATCTTCTCTCCAGTCAGTCCTCAGCTTATACCATTGCACACAGCTGTTACATCCAGGTTCAAGACCCTGCATTTGCCTCGGCCAAACCTCACAAGGCTCTTCAAGTCATCCTGTCACGGTCATTGACTCACAGGCCTGTTCTCTAGGTCATCCCAATTTGCTACCACCCCAAACTTGCTGAAGGCGTATTTGAGAATCTGTGTCCCCAGAACTAAGGACTCAGATGAGAAGTTAAAAAAAATATCTATATAAAATGTGTAAGATATATCAAAAGCCTTCTACGAAAGGATGTCACTGCCCTAGGTAGTAATCACAGACTTGGTTATCTGCAAGCAGCTTTGTCCACTTTATAAGGAGCACTTTAAGAGCACAACCATAAAGCCAGACCTTGAATTTTCTTCAAGTATCAGAACCCTCAGCTTCTGAATCACGGTTCAGTGTAGAGGGTGGCTGGCTGTAAGCTTTTTCAGACTAGGGCTGGTCTGGGTAGGCACAGAGTCTTCCTCTTGAAAGTGAAGTTGAGTAACCTCCAGGATTCAGCAGCTGTTTGTGTTTCAGAGCTTAGAAGCCATCTGTGTTTTGCTTCAGAGATCTCTTCATCTTGTACACAAAGTCCCGTCCTTAAATATCTTCTGGATAGCAGTGTTTTCCTCAGGCAAAACAGCATCCCTCTTCATGGCTGCTGCTCTCACTCCATCTTTTTCACCTCTCCCTGTTGCTTTTGAACCAAACTGGCCTTGTGACTGCCACTGTGTTGCCCACACAGACCATGGGCACACAGCCCACTGTTCTGCACTTCTCACTGTTCCCTACCTACAGATCTGTTCTCACCTTGTAGAATGAAGGAAGCAGAATTCCTTCCTATGAAAGGAAGGGCAAAATAACGTACAACCAAAATTACAGAGTAGTTTTACTTCAGCAAGTGAACAGAGGTTCGCTTGAAAGACCATTTCATTCATATTATCCTGCAAAAAATGTGGCTTACTTGCAAAGAGAAATGCAGACAATAAAAAAAAAGGCATCCTGGTTGGACAATAAAACTTCAGAAAGCTTTATCTAAATGAAATAAAAGATGAATGTATAAACAAACAAGATATATCACAAAAGATACTGGGTTTTAATAGTGATTTCTATATGGTCTATAATTCTGCTACCGAAATAAATTATATGGCTTTATAGACTACACTGTCAATCACAAAATTGTGTCTGCCTTCTAAAAGCAAAAGAGATAAACTCCACCTTAGCTATGGAGTTATAAAACAAATCTCCAAAACATGGTACTCATTCCTCCAAAGCACCAACGTTATTCCTTAAAACTTGAATTTGGTGATCCACTTACCCGTTCCCACTTGCCTCCAGAAAAAGCACTGCTATTTCAAGATGCATGCCATAGCTGAACTATAAAAAGGCCCAAGAGGGCATAATCAAAGTTAATTAATCAAGGTACCAGTGCTAGACAGCGACACCCTCATCCAGAACTGCGTTAGGGCTTCAAGAGCCTGGAAACAGTGTGTGAGCCACCAGCCCCTGCTTCACTGCTGGAGTATTTCACCAGGGCCTGCATAAAGAGCAGGACAGCTTTTCATGACTGACACTCTGCACCCTTCACGCAGTAGTTTGGGGAATATTTTGCTTTTAGTCTATGCACCTCTGTTGTGACTACCCAAATACTTCCTCTCCCTTGTAAAAAAGGGCAGAAAATTCTCCAGCCTCCCCCGTGGAAACCTATGTAAGACATATACATTACAGGAAAAAGCAGAAATAACAAATTGGAGATGAGGTTTGTTTGGAAAGGAGCTTAAAGATCATCTCATTCCAACCCCCCTGCCATAGGGGGGGAGGGGACAGACGGACACCTCCCACTAGAGCAGGTTGCTCAAAGCCCCATCCAACCTGGCCTTGAACACTTCAAGGAAAGAGACATCCACAGCTTCTCTGGGCAACCTGTCCCAGTGTCTCACCAGCCTCATGGTGAAGAACTTCTTCCTTCTATCTAATCTAAATCTACTCTCTTTCAGCTTAAAGCCATTGCCCCCCTCATCCTATCACTAAATGCTCTTGTAAAAAGTCGGTGCCCATCTTTCCTGTAGGCCCCAGTTAGGTACTGGAAGGAGCCTTTTGTTTTCATTCACAGCCTAGAGCTTTAAAAGTACATGAGAGTGGTTTTCAATTATGGCCACAGATGCCTCTTAGTAAATGTTTCCACACAGGCAACCAAAACCAACTTCCTAATTCTGCCATCTGCAGTCATTCTCATCTGAGTGTTAACAGAATTAAAAGCCTGGAAGACAATGTGAGAACCAGTAACTCCCAATTTATTTATTCTCTTTATATAGGAGGATGAGGCTGCATCCTCAGTTCTGTATCCCAAAATTCCCACGCTTTCATTTCAAACTGCTTTAAGAGTTTTTAAAAGCACAAAGAACACCACATTTATTCCCAGAGAGTTGCAGCAGGTATTAAGAGCACGAACATCAGAAGGAAATGAGCTACAATGCAAGTTACTGGTTGCCAGCAGAGGTGCCAGAACTGCTCTTTCATTTACTCTCCTAATTAGAAGATAAAAGCATGCTAAAAGGCAGTTTAGACCAAGTTAAACTATATTCTACCTGAAACTTAAGAGCATAAAGAGAGTCTCAGTGACTCAGTGCACCATCAGTAACTTGAGATCGAGCTCAACCGCTTACAGCCCGTATCCTCTACCCCAACACTAAGATAGGTGCATCCAGAGGGCTTGGGAATATTACAAGATCTATTTAAAAATAAACAGGTATTTTTGTAGTCAGTAATAACTGGCTAGCATTGACTGAAGCAGCTCTGTGATGAGGAAAGGCTGAGAGCCCTGGGGCTGTTTAGCCTGGAGAAGACAGAGGAGCTGATCGATCTCATCGATATCTAAAGGGCAGGGGACAAGAGGATGGGACCAGACTCTTCTCAGTGGTGCCCAGTGACAGGACAAGGGGCAACAGGCACAAACTATAACACGAGAGGTTCCATCTGAATCAGAGAAGAAACTGAGGGTGGCAGAGACTGGCCCAGGCTCCCCAGGGAGGTTCTGGAGTCTCCTTCTCTGGAGAAATTCCAAACCCTTCTGGACACTGCGATCCTGGGCCTCCTGCTCTGGGTGACCCTGCTGGCACAAGGGAGTTGGACCAGACAGTCTCTAGAGGTCCCTTCCAACCCACAGCAGTCTGCAATTCCGTGCAATATTTCCTTGATGTTAATCAAAAAGCAGAACCATTCAGAGTTTAGTTATAACTACAGAGATCTGGACATCAGAGACTGAAGTTTGCCTCCAACACTTACTCTATGTGATACAAAACTTCAGCACCTCCTTAACCGAACCATTTTGGTGTTTCACTTCATTTCTAAAAGATGAAAGTTGAAGAAAATACTCTTTTTTTTTTTTTTTTTTGAAACAGATCTCACCCCTCTAACAGGGAGTGCAAAGTGAGAGCTTATTTTATGTTGGTTGTCCAAGATTTCTTGAAAAAACAACTCAAGTGTGGGTAAGGAAGGGAGGATGTCTCTGAAGGAAAGCATACGTTGCTGCTCCTTTTGCCACCAGCACTAGCTTTGCTCAAGGTTAGCCAGGGAGCTTCACAGCTCCAGTCTGTAAAGCACATCCTGACATCACTGGCTAAATTCCCACAGTTTCATTAAACTCTACCTATACTCAAAAGGAAAATTCAAGCAACCAGCAGCAGTTAGTTTTAAGAGTAACTGCACCAAGAACAACAACTGGCTTCTTCATGAGCCAAATTAAATTGCAAAATGATAAGTCTCAAAAACACTTGGGTTTTAACAAGGTTTAGTGGGCCTGGAAGCAAAACTAAGAATAACTTCCCAAATACCCCACAGAGAAACTTTCTGAAGAATTCCCACCACCACTAGCTAGAGCTGCAGCAGGAAAGGACTGGGAGATCCAGCTCTTCCACAGTGGGACTCTACATCTGGAGGTGTTCTCCAGCCAGTTTGTGAAAGTGAAAAAAAAAATATATTGATGCTTTTTACTGCCTTGTTAAAGCAGAGTGAAAACTTAAGTCAGAGGTAATAAGCTTACCAGGACTTAAGAAAACTATGAGGAATGGAAAGGAAGACTCACAATACCATGAATGCCTTATATTCATTAGGTCTGAAGGACTATCCCTTCCAAGTTGACAAGCCCGATGCCTCTTCAGCATAATTGAGACAGTTCCTGTCCACTTATTCACCAAGGCCACTAGGGAGCGTTCACAGCTTCTTTTGTGGGCACACACCAGCCATCCTCCAGCAGCACTTTATTCTAATGAAGCTCAAACCTCTTCCACCGGGAGGGGGGAGTTTACTTTCACATACAAAATAACTCGAGTGCTTCCTCTAGAGCAACAACTACACCCTGAGTAAAAGCCAAAGACTGCAGCTACTGCTGCGTTCTGCTTGTTCACTATGACTTAGCAAATTACTCTTGAAGGTACTATCCTGTCACATGCTTCAGTCCAGTCCCTACGACCACAACAGATACGGCCGTGGGCATTTTTTTGCCGACTCCTTCAATGCTACCCAATGCTCCCCTCAGCTACCCACACCTCGATCTCGTTTCTCCTTTCCCAAGAAGGATCATTTTACTCACCCAAATCACGTACTTAGCAGAGATGCAGGCAGATGCATTCCTTATTTTAGTACAGAATGACATACCACAGAAATGTGCTTAAATGAACACGAGGCAAAGAAAGAGAAAACTGTGGAGAACAAGCTCCAGAATTGTTGCTTAGACCTCCCCCTCCTTTCTTTTCTCCTTGGTCTCTTCAAAACAGAGGCTGAACCATTTTTTTAAGCTGCTACAGGAAAGATTTTTGTAAAAAATGCGTAACAAATTATATTTAACAGGAGTTTCTTGCACACTGTGGAAATTAGAAGCCACTCAAACCAAAATACAAGGAAAGTCTCAACACATCAAATCTACTGAAGCACTATTCCAGAAGAGCACAGTATGTAGAGATAAGGGAAATTATCATCCCTAATTTCTCTTCTCTTGTTTAAACTCCTGCTCAAAGAGGGTAGAAGGGACAAAAAAAATTTTAAAAAATTATTGTTCTTGGTTTCTTAGTTAACACAAGACAACGACTAAGGCATAACAGAGAACTAACAGGGAAAGGCAACTGGAGTACAGAGCCAGAGAGAAAGCAGACTATTTAATCCAGCTATTACAAAGTGCAATTTTTTTTCCTCAAAACCTCGAGGTAAGGTAGTTTTTGAAGACAAACACAGTTGTCTATCTACCTGGAAAACTTCTGATTAAATACATTTGTTAAGAAACATGGCAGCTACTCACCTGTCTGCACATCTATAACCATCTGGTGGCCACCTCTCATCCCTGGTCGGCTGTCTTCCCCATCACCTTAAAAAAAAAAAAAAGAGGGAGGGGGAGAGTTTTCTGTTATAAGATTTTCAAACCAAAGAAAGATACCAACTCACGTACAGTTTATATAGTACACAGAGGCAGAGCAACTTAGCAACTCACCATTCTTTAAACATTAGCACAACATTTTGTCTGGGTAGTATCCTTCTGTGCATTATGAAACTGTACAGAGCTGCACATTGGATCATCTGGTGACTGACAGCACAGAGAGCGAAAGCAAAAACACGACTTTAATGGAATTCTGAGAGCCTTGGAATGGAGCTTGAGAGCTTCTCAGCACACAAGTCCACACAAGTGAGGTCTGAGCTGTCTTTGCAGCTCTCCAGCAGTGAGAACAGACAACCTTTTACTCCCCTTCCATCTCTTCCCACCTGAGAGCTGCCTGAAGACTGAGCAGTGAGAACAGATACTCAAAGGAGAGGGCAACTTACCCAAGGGATGGAAGTGAAGAGGTAACAGTACAAACACAGCACAGCGAGCATGGCACCAATTACTTATTCTCTTATAAAAGGGAATCCAGGAACTACTGAAGAGTGTCCAGCAGAGGCTACAAAGATGCTGAGGAGACTGAAACATCTCTGTGCTGAGGAAAGGCTGAGATACCTGGGGCTGTTTAGCTGAAGGAGACTGAGAAGGGATCTGATCAATGCTGATCAATAGCAAACGGGCCCCAGGGAGGCAAGAAGATGGGGCCAGACACTTGTCAGTGGTACCCAGTGACAGGACAAGGGGCAACAGGCATAAACAGGAAACCAGAAAGCTCCCTCTGAACATGAGGAGAAAATTGTTTGCTGTGAGGGTGTCAGAGCCTGGCCCAGGCTGCCCAGACAGGCTGTGGAGTCTCCTTCTCTAGAGATTCCAAACCCGCTTGGGCAACACAATCACGGGCTCCCTGCTCTGGGTGACCCTGCTGGAGCATCAGGGTTGGACAAGATAATCTCCAGAGGTCCCTTCTAACCCCTACCACTCCATGACTCTGTAATTCTGCAATTTCAACTATCCAATTAAAGCAGCTTTCCAACCACTAAGCATTCAGGACAGGTGTCATCTTTGTGAAGCAACATTAGAAGGATAACCCGCATTCTGCTGGTAGAGAAATCTGCTTGTATTCATAGACAACTCTTCCCAAGAGGTCTGGGTATGGTGCTCCATGTTTGGCAACTGTCACCTTGCATCCTACATTTGCAGTTTGACGGTGATTTTTTGTTCTTTGCAGTTAAGGCTGCAGCTACAAGCCTCCTCTCGTGACAGAAAACAATGCAGAAGGATTCTGCAGTTTAGATTTACTGTCTAACATCCCAAGACTCAGAAAGATGCATGTCAAATTTCAAATGCTCCCTGTTAAGACCATGTATTCATTTGCCACTCTTTGCTGTACATTTGACTCCACGTGTTAAATCCAGTCACACAGGTACCTGCTCTCACACTTCATCTCTATTCTGAGATCTGTCTCCAAACTGATCAGCTACCCCTTGAAGTCACAGCCAGTGTTGCTGTAGCGTTCCTTACCCAACCAGAAACGAGGTTGTATTTCACTGACTTTGCAGACAAATGCAAATTTTTCATAGATGAAACCATTCCCTAGAACAACAGTCCTGGAGGAGGCTTTCTTGCATCATTTTCTTGCTCAATATCCTCAAAGGAACAAGAAAGAACTGGCAGTACAGAAGTTATGTCTTCAGGAAATGTCCTTACCTTTGGTGCTTTTGGGGATGATCTGTCCCCAGCGAGGTTTGTATTCTTGTTGACTGATATACTGATTGAATAAGCCATCTGTAAAACAAATATATATTATTTTTTAGCTCCATAAAACCTTTATACTTCCATTATAGCAAAATCACTTGTAACACTGGTACCTTCAGCCTAACTCAATCCAGCATGCTGCTCCAATGCCTCCAATTTAAGTACTTCTCAATATCTGTCAGTTAGTTTGTTAAACTTGTTAATGAACTAAATGTGTAAGCACTAAAATAAAAAGAATACTCATTACTAGATCAATCCAGAATTACCCAGTTTGCCTGCCAGGTCATGCCAATTGTCTATAAATCTCCAGTGTGGTGTATTTAATTAAGAATAGAAACCCTCCCCCTTATTTAAGCAAAAGGAAAGTTGCCAGTGCATGTAAAACGCAACCATTTCGGTACAAGTTAAGTTAAAACTAGGTCAAGCAGCATCTCTGGAGCTTCATCTAAGAAGAAAAGGGAAGAAAAGCAGATTGTTTAAATGCTACAATATGGGACAACCAAGCACTGGATGAAAAACAAAATAATCGTTTACATTCTCTTTGGAGAGTTAAGCAAAAAGAAGAACAGAAGACACATTAGGTCACCGGTTGGCCAGATATGCCAACTGCAGCCTTTCTGTAAGCAGCATTAACTTCAGCACTCCATCCAAGCTCGCCTTGTGCCTTTCCTTTCTACCTACCACGCTCCATTTCTTCAGTGTGGAGAGGTCAGCTCCTAATTCTGGTGACATGTTAGCACTATCACATCAAAGATAATTTTTGGAAAAGGAGATTCAAACTACACATACTCTATGGGACCGCTCTTCATCCTGGGAAGGGCTTTTCAAGCATTTGGGGAACTTGTTGCTATTGGTCTTCAAATATCTCCTTGAAAAATTGGGGATCTAATTAATGTCTCTATATAAATAAGGTCTGGGTGTCAAGAAGGCAGGGACAACCTCTTTTCACTTGTGGATTTAAGCTTGAGTAGAGGAAGTTCCACCTCAACATGAGGAAGAACTTCTTCACTGTAAGAGTTGTAGAGCACTGGAACGGACTCCCCAGAGAGGTTGTGGAGTCTCCTTCTCTGGAGACTTTCAAGCCCTGTCTGGATGCATTTCTGTGTGATCTGCTCTACTTCTGTCCTGCTCTGGCAGGGGGGTTGGAGTCAATGATCTTCAGAGGTCCCTTCCAACCCTTAACATTCTGGGGGGGGGGCGAATTAAAAAAAAAAAAAAAAAGTACCTTTCCTTTCCTGTGGCAGGCACCACAAACTATGAGACCACTAATGGACAGTCTCTTGACCACTGCTCACCTGGCTGTAGCCCAACCACCACCCCACCATCTCAAGACACAAGCTCTTCACAACAAACCTTTCTTCTCCATTCTTTCTTCTACGCTCTTTGGTAGAATGGTCCCCAGCAAACACTCAGGAACCAGTTCTACATTCCCCAGCACAGAAAAATTAGATTACTAAACTGTATCTAAGTACTCTGTTCTAGAATCACAGGATGGTTTGGATTGTAAGGGACCTTTCAAGGCCATCTAGTCCGACCCTCCTGCGCTGAGCAGGGACATCTGCAATGAGAGCAGAGTGCTCAGAGCCCCATCCAACCTCACCTGGAATGGTTCCAGGGATGGGGCAGCGACCACCTCTCTGGGCAGCCTGGGTCAGGGTCTCACCACCCTTGGTGTAAACAATTTCTTCCTTCTCTCCAGACTGAATCTCACCTCTTTTACAATTTAAACCACCACCCTTTGTCCTGTTGCAACAGGCCCTTCTGAAAAGACTGTCCCCATCTTTCCTGTAGACCCCCTTCAAATACTGAAAGGCCACAATAAGGTGTCCACAGAAACCCTGTAGTTCTTCCAACCCCAGTAACTGTGGCTTTGAGGTAAGAATTTAATGGATTAGGAATGACTCCATTTACTTAGAGAAAATCCCCTGGTAGGGACACAGACATAAAAAAATCATCATCCTTACTACACACATCCCTTTTTATTTACAGAAAGGTAAAAATCTTTCTTAAGCACGACACAACGTTCAGAGAATATTTGAAAGCATTTCCTGGCATCCTGTAGTTTGTTGTGAGCAAAATCCAGGTTTTAAAACCCAAGTCAGCAAGTACTTCCTGGGAGAAGATGAATACTCTCTAAATAGAGACCATCTAATAGGAAAATAAGGGCACTCAAGAGCTCCTGGAAGGTGCTGAATTTGGTCTTAAAATACAAAACTGCTTTCAACTTTCATAAACTCAGCTCTGTAAGTTTTTCAAATTAAATACTCTGTGAAAGCAGGTCAGATTTTACTTCCACCTCTCTTAGAGCCAAAAACATCATCTCTCTCCTAGCATTAGGTAATTGAGGAAAGCCAAAAGTTTGCTCAACGTATGGAGAAAAGTGGTTTATTTTGGTTTTTAAGAGTAGGGTTCCCAACTCTGGCTTCTTCAGCATTTATGAAGCTGTGACAAGACTTGAGAGGGGTGGTGGTTTTTTGGGTTTGGTTTTTGGGGGGGGGGGGGGGTGGGGGTTTTTTTTTGGTATTATTATTATTTTTACTATTTTTTTTATTATTTTTATTTTTCCCAGCCCCCCCACATGTGTTGCTG